>OZ022592.1:13624087-13689166 GCA_963669155.1 Arbacia lixula | reverse complement strand
GAATTGATCGACATATGCAACTGATATAAAACAAATTATACATCCAATATCAATTAATGTAACTTTTTTGTTTTGCTTTTATACATGATAACATGAATGTACAGCCATACCGCAAAACATAATTCAAATACACAACTTTGTGTATAACAATGGAGACGCATATCATAAAAATCTAACAATTAAAAGGCACATCAAGTATGATATAATACAAGAATATGAGCTTGATTGTATTCTAGATACTATTTGTTGTTAAATGTACAATTCATGTCAGAGTTAGAGCGTATAAAAGAGAGTTTACACAGTATAGCCATAGGCCTACACATCTCACAATCCATCAAGCTACATAACAAATTTTGTTTGTAGAATATTGACATATGCACAGTATTGAGCTTTATTTCACAGTATCATTGCATAATATAACCACAAATTCATTCCCTTAATATAACTTTTAACGATACTTTTTCTAGCTCAGTGCTAACCAATATATAATCATCAGACACAGAATCCATCAATCAATCAGTCTGTTATGCAACGCTTTTTTTAGTTGTACGTTCTCAGATCTGAAGTTACTGACGAGCGAATTATACATAGCGAATGCAACGGTATTATGTCTGGGCTTGGAATCAAATATCAAATGTTACAAATACATAATAAGAAGTGCAGTTAAAGTTCTGGTCAAATCACAACTCAACATACAACAATTTTCATTAAGTATTAAACTGGTATATGCAGTCACCAATACATGTACCTAGATTACTTTCACAGATCCTTTTTCCACAATACGCACATGGGTTCATGCCCTTAAGTAATTGTTACATGTAGTCATCAAGTCTCGGAAATACCGTGATGAGATGAAACAAAAAAAAGTAGTCAATAAAAACTCGAACATTTTATTTTACTTTTATATCTTAATCAAAGCAAATAAAGTTAGAGCATTATTTGAACACATAACACGTTACAATGAGCTGTTATATACAATTAGCGTATCTTTATCGAATAATGCATTTTGTTTACATGAATGATCACATCAGATTCTAAACACTTTCCACTGAGAGACAACTAATGTCATTGCCAAGACCTGTTTTATCGTATTCTATACAGTATTTCTGCATAGGCATAATAGCTAATACGGACAGGCGTATAAGCTTTGAATACAGCATGTATGAAGCTTAATCAATGAAAGGCACAATCCAAATCCGAAGCACAATCTGCATCCAAAATATGAATGACGTTATTAACAGAAAAAACAGAATTGTATCAACACCTGAAATATTTTTTTCCGTTTGCCATTGAATAATAATTTTTCTCTTTGAAACAGTGAAAGATAATACATGAACGTAACCCCTAACATTTCAACGAAAGTATTACATTATCATACAAAAATTTCGAAAGTGGAGGGATCGAAAACATCGCTTTTAAAGCTGGACTCCTCTTACGAATATACAACACAAGATGTAATGCAATACGGTACGTTACCACAACTGCTTATACATTAATGAAATGCACTGTACATACCAGAAGAACGAAACATTGATTCATCCATGTGGATGGCAGGGATTATAACGTGGGGTTGAGGAAGGAAGTTGGTGGGTGAACCAGTGCCAAGGTTTCATAGCTTGCCTGTCATGCCTGTGTAATATTGTATTGTCTAATTCGCTGTTTTTATTTGGTAGCCTGACAACACGGAAAATTAGGATAGATGTAGAAATATGAAGTCCAAGTAACATTATTTACATGATTTAAATAACCTAACAGGGGGTAAGGTGATGAATTCGTTTGGAAATGTGTAAAAACTTTACTCAAGTTATAACGAAAAAAAATACATAATTACAATTTTGTAGGTCACAATGACTTATTGATCAAATGCACTTAGCATAACAGAACAATAACAACATCAACAATAATTGTAATGCGGGATGTAGGGAGATACCATGGGGTTGGGAGAGCAGTGAGGATGGTGACCCAGTAGCAAGGCTTTGTAGTTTTTATATGTATTCTCCAATTGAAGGTTAATTGGTGCTACCCAACTCAACGCATCAAGAAAGAACATAACACATGTTTTGAATGAGATGCAAGCAGCGCCATGACGAAAGGTCCAATTCAAATTATTATTTCGAGACAAATACACTATCTAAACACGATGTCACGATAAAGCGTATTGACGTACTACATACAGAACACATTAGGTGATATTACATAATACAAAGCAATACAAATATGTGTGGAGGGCCGAAATGAAAGTTATACCCAAAATGATTATATTCATGCAATGTAATTGAATCAAATTATGCAATACATGTTATTTGAATAAAAGAACAAGTCTCTTTTAGATCAATCTACTTGGTTTGATGTCACAGATTAGTATGTCTGATTACATTTATGCCGTTTAGCACAGATTGAATAGGTACATATATACATACAAGAAATAACATCCAAAAAATGGAGTTATGATATTGGTACAATACTATAATATAATCAATATGATTATAATATTTCCTCTCTGTTTACATTCAAACCAACATGAGTGTGACATTGAGAGAGTTAATCGTTCAAGACAATGCTAACAAACTATTCCATGTAGTTGCCCAGTAAAAAACAACTCAGTTTAGCGGATGATCGCTTTCTGTTACACACAACTTTGCTTCAGACATGTCAGAGAAGTTGTTGTCTTGCTATATATGGCAAATTATTTCAGCCAATTTACGTAGGGGAAACCGGGAACAATTCTAACACTTTTTGGCCAAATTTGATATTTCAACTATACTTTCGTTAAATACCCGGTTAATGGTACAAGAAATGAAAGAGGCACATTTTGTCTTGAAGTAGAAATACATTTGGGTTAAGTGAAACCATTAATTGTTAGGCCATTATCATTTTAAACCTGAAAGTCAAGTGTTACAATTTCCCCACGATAAAAAGAAATCGTACCACACCTATGAGGCAATGTTTATATATAATGGAACTTTTATATGTTGCAAATGAAAAACACTACTACCCCTCACAAATAAATGCACTGTGTGCTAACTTTAATCAACATTTTGGTAACCCAGGTAAAGAAAACAAAACAGTTAAGGACCAGTTCATCCAACTGGTACTGGTACCAGTTGTTTCAATTAAGTGAACTGGTTTCAATATGGAAATTGATATACTGGTATCCAGTTGATTCTAGTACAGTGTATACCAATTTCCATATTGAAACCAGTTCACTTTACTGCATGAAAACAACTGGTGCAAGTTAGGACCAGTTGAAACACCAGTTGTCAACTGGCACCATTTGGCAACTGGTATTTCCAACTCGTACCAGTTACAATATATCAACTGGAATCAACTGTATTCTAGTTGATTCTGGTATACCAATTTCCATATTGAAACCAGTTCTCTGAACTGGAAACAACTGGTGCCAGTTAGGACCAGTTGAAACACCAGTTGTCAACTGGTACCAGTTAGGACTAGTTGAAAAAAGTCGTAAACTGGTACCAGTTAGAACCAGTTCGAAACACGAATTGTCAACTGGTACAGTTAGGGCTAGTTGGAAACACCAATCGTCAACTGGTACCACATACCACAAACACCACTAATGATAATATACAGCTTAATATATCATTATGAAAATGGTTGAATCCCGCAAATGCACAAGATGTCGGAAAGTGAAGAAATTAGTCAATTGTGTAAGTAATACAAATATCTAATATATCAGATTTTTTAATGATTCCTCGTTACTTTTCGAAACAAAAGAAAAGTAAAGGATCTGTCATAATCTGCCCTTAACTTCCTTATAGTTTGCAACAAGTTTGTCAAAAAAAAAAAGCTTTTAGAGACAAATGGTTAATTAAAGAAATTTCTTTTCATGTTGACAACAGCTAAATGTCGACCCCACACATGGAACATTAAAGCATTGTCATGATTATGGAATGCCTTTGACATACATGATCACGCTTTAGAACCCATACAAATGTTTGAATGTATTATGCTCGAGTTCCTTCTCTTTCTTACACTTCCCTGCTGGTATGTAACGGTCCAATTTTACTAGCTGGTAGATATACCAGTAAGGCCTATTGGTTCCAACTGGTATCAACTGGTTTAATGATATACCAGTATAGGTTTCAAGTGGAATCAACTGGTAAATACACCCATTGAGCTTATATGGGTTCTAACTGGTATCAAATGGTCCAGTTTGGTTTATGGGCTTTAAACTGGAAGCTATTGGTAGATAAAACAGTAAGGCCTATTGGTTTTAATTGGTATCAACTGGTGTACTGATTTATATCACTATGGTTAATGGGTTTTAACTGGAATCAACTAGCATTTTTTCAGCAAGTGCCAGTTGGATCAATGGGTTTCAACTAGAATAAACTGGTATAATGGGAGTTTACCAATTGTACCAACTGGTTTCAACTGGTGCCAGTTGAATCCAGTTGAAACCAGTTGAAAATTCAACTGATTTCAACTGTTTTATTTTTACCTGGGTAAATCAGTTTCTATTTGGGTTCATCTAGTTTACATAGTTTATCTAGTTGAAATATGAATAGAACATGTCCTGTAACTGACCAGCCACACTTTAACGTGACGACTGTGGTAAAGCACTGTTACATTTGCCAGCGAGAAGGGCGGCCATATTTTTGTTTGCTTTTTCCAATTTAGCATTAGTATTCGTCATTGGAATGTTCATCAAATACAACCCTTAAAACCTTTATAACAAAAAAAAAAAAAAAAATAGAACAGCCATATTTCAAACACATATTTCTCTGGAGAAGAAATACAAGAAGTAATGCAAAATTATACTTTCCTGCTGAAAAAAAAAATCTTGGACATTAAACCTTCCACGATGAGTTCAACCTGCCGACCCTCAGGCAGCCCGTGAAGCAATGAAATGCGCATTCTATCTGCAGAAGATACACGTGTAGCATGTTACAGGAATGGATAGGCACCTAGGTTACATTTTCCCCGTGTTACAATTGTCCCCGGTCTCCCCTACTGTAAGCGCTATGAGCACCCTTTCTGAAAATAATGACATCCATAGCCATGACAGACAAGATATCATTGCTCCTCATTAGTTCTCCTCAAGAGAAATATTACTTACACTATGGCAATGGTATATCCTGTCATAACTCTAATCCCTTCTACCCCGTATGAAGAAAGCATGTACAACAAAGGGATAACTACTCAATGTCCATGAGCTAAAAGTAATCAAAATATGACACTGATGTGGATGACCTAGACAACAAGGTATACAATGACTTTAATGTATATGAAACAATTACTTACATGACCGGTCGATACAGAATGTTAACTAAGTTAATTCTATGCTCTTTACGTATGCATTTTGTTATAAATGTGCAAACTTTCAAAGTGCAGACAAACGCACACATTGTCTTATTAACACAAAAAGAGGACTGAAATGCATCAGGTTCCTTTATATTCATTCTTATCTACATTGACATGATATGTCTTACACAGACAACGATTTAATTCGCCAATTAAGAAATGCAACGGAATTACATGCTTTCTTAACTAGTCGTAATATTAACCCATGTCACATGGAAACTGATTGAACAGACTCACGTACTGCGAATGCTATGAACACACTTATAAGGTATAATAATCGATATACATTCTAATCTCTACACTCTAATCAGTATAACAAGGATTATGTTACGCTGTACTCTAAGTAAATTTCATGTGAATATTATGCGGTATCTTAAAAAATATGATGTTGGCAATGAATTTGGGTGACATAACCTGCTTCCCAAGTTAACTAACAATAAACGGTACAATAGCATTTTGCAAAACGTAATCATGGTAATGACAATGGATGCCCCGAACTATGTAAAAGGAGCAATTTCAACATCCTTTAAACTGTTTGTAGTACATAGAACTAAACATGAATTATAAGAATACAGAAATGGACAACGGTCCTGTAAAATACAATAAACCGTATATTAAATACACACAATATAATAGTAATGTTCTGTGATAACCACAACATTTATATGAAATAAAACAGTTTCGTACAATGAACATTTCATATCATTATATTTCAAATTGACTCCTCAAGTAGTAGTACTCAATCTATGTTTGTTTTCTCTTCCAATACATGTATATACAAATAGAACGAAAGGCTTGTCAAAAGTGCGAGCAATTATCCAATTATGTACAATACCATATTTGCATCTAAACGATAAAAGCCACACCAACATACATTTCAAATTATGCTTACCATGTGTATGATGTCAAATGGGTTCAAACACTATTTGGAAATTGATGCACATTTCGTACATGCAATCTAAACTGTCCAAAGTAGAGGCCTAACTTACGGCCATGTGGACAATTCATGTCTTCAGACTGCTGAATACAACCCACCACAAATAAGTTCGTGTCCGTACACGGCCGGCATAGTGCACCGACTAGTGACGCCAAGGTGCGTAGGGCTATTATTGACACAAACACGAAATTGACCAGCGGTAAACGGTACGAAGTTCTCCGGCTATTGATTATCGAAGGGACCACTTAGCATGTTTCTTTCAAATAATGCTACTTTTTTTCTGACGGATTCTTGTCTCCTGTCACTCTTGGAACCTGAAATAAACAGAATCGATTAAAAACGAGGAAACACGTTAAAATAATTAAGCATGTGGGGAAAACGCCTTCAATGAGTGTTTAAGTTGTGTTTTTTCAGAAACGAGATAAAGCATGAATTAAAGATTGATTAGATTACACACCACTTAAGTAGATATATTTTTACAAATCCGTGATTTTCTTATGTTGCAAACGTTTGATACTCAAAATTTATGTAAATCACGCCGAAGCAACTGGAATCGTTTAATTTTCGATAAAGAAAATGTGCGAAATGTTATCACTGCGATGAAGCAACCTGAATTTCAATTATTGCAAACAGATTGTACATTACCAGCAATAACATAGTGGAAAGAAGCACCCGATTTTCGTGATTTTCGTGAAAAATCGTGAATAATTTAATTTCACTTATTATACCAGCTTAATTATTTACCCTTCCACTTACAATATGCAATGAATGCATGCACCGTAAAAACTAGGCTAGATTTCTTATTTCTCCAACACATTGACGCTGTCATTGAGGTAGTATTAGTCACGAATGAAAGAATTACTGAAAAGGGAAATTTGATCTTGGCTTGGTGATATAATACTTACTCTCCAGTTGCAGCATTGCTGATATGTACTCCAATCCCAAGTCCTTTAGAGCCTTCTTGAGAACCGAGAGCTGCTGAGATGGCCGAACCCTCCGTCTCCATTCCAGGAGCATTTGCCGGCATCCCGACGACGTCTCATCACTGGCATTGTAGTCACTCCCATATTTCACAGCGACAGAATGCGGAAAACCAAGTTGGAATCCCAGCTCGAGAAAGTTTGTCTCCAGACAGTCGTTAATGATAGCGATTGCCTGTTCTGTAACCTCGCCAGCGGCAGCTCTGAAAATTTTTTTTTTATACAAGACTTAAAGGTAATGTAAAATTGAATTGTATAATATGGTTGCACTCGATTCCTCTGTCTTCCTCTTATACTTCTTTTTGTCTTTTATCTTTTTAAAGTAAATACCAAATGCTGATACATGTAACAATATATTGCGTAAGAGCGACATTTACAAGCGGACATTGGTACCACATGTAAAAAACGGAAGTATTTTAGAGATTGCTACGTAAACTGCTTAAAAGTAATGGAAAATACTACTATCATTCTACCAAATATCTCTACCTTTATACCTCAAGATCAATTACATGAGCTTTCAACTTATTTAACCACCATAATGCTGCCCTTTTCTTCTACTCCTTCTTAAATGTATTTTTCCTCTCTCCTTCTTCTTCTTTTTAACTCGTGATTTACTGAGCCTGTATATATGCTGGCTGACTTCTTCTACTCAGACAAATCAGATCTTCCACTAAGCAGCACGTCTCCCATAAAATCTGCTGTTCGGACAGTAGACAACATATGTGAATATGAATGTTCATTTGTAGGATGGAGCACGCTATTGTTACTACTGGGTGTATGCCTAAAATTTCTTTGTAAATTGAAATTACCCCAGAAAGCTCTTTCACTAAACAAGGCATTAGCAATATTGTGTCTCGCCCACTTGCGAAAATAACCAGAAATATCGCGATCTCCGTTGCTACGCAAAAGAATTGTATCCCTAGCTGATTGTGAAATATCTGCCATAGTTAGGAAGCCTTCACCAAGAGTCTTGCAAGTAAACTTTAATGTATGACCTCAAATGCCCTTTGACCTTATCATGTGACCCCTTACAGCACAAGATGCAGGTGCCCCCAGTGCATCCATCATCCAAGTTTGATTGCCATTGTAGCAACATGTGATGAGTTATGTGTGATAAGAGAGTCTTGCAAGTAAACTTTAACGTATGACCTCAAATGACCTTTGACCTTATCCTGTGACCTCCAACAGCACCATAACATGAAGGTACCCCCAGTGCATCTATGACCCAAGTTAGGTTGTAATCCAAGCAACCTATGTGAAGTTATTTGTCAAAAGAGAGTCTTGCAGGTAAACTTTAACGTATGACCTCAAATGACCTTTGACCTTATCCTGTGACCTCCAACGGTACCATAACATGAAGGTACCCCTAGTGCATCTATGACCCAAGTTAGGTTGTAATCCAAGCAACCTATGTGAAGTTATTTGTCAAAAGAGAGTCTTGCAGGTAAACTTTAACGTATGACCTCAAATGACCTTTGACCTTATCCTGTGACCTCCAACAGCACCATAACATGAAGGTGCCCCCAGTGCATCTATGACCCAAGTTAGGTTGTAATCCAAGCAACCTATGTGAAGTTATTTGTCAAAAGAGAGTCTTGCAGGTAAACTTTAACGTATGACCTCAAATGACCTTTGACCTTATCCTGTGACCTCCGACGGTACCAAAACATGAAGGTACCCCCAGTGCATCTTTGACCCAAGTTAGGTTGTAATCCAAGCAACCCATGTGAAGTTATTTGTCAAAAGAGAGTCTTGCAGGTAAACTTTAACGTATGACCTCAAATGACCTTTGACCTTATCCTGTGACCTCCAACGGTACCATTACATGAAGGTACCCCCAGTGCATCTATGACCCAAGTTAGGTTGTAATCCAAGCAACCCATGTGAAGTTGTTTGTCAAAAGAGAGTCTTGCAGGTAAACTTTAACGTATGACCTCAAATGACCTTTGACCTTATCCTGTGACCTCCAACGGCACCATAACATGAAGGTACCCCCAGTGCATCTATGACCCAAGTTAGGTTGTAATTCAAGCAACCCATGTGAAGTTATTTGTCAAAAGAGAGTCTTGCAGGTAAACTTTAACATAGAAAAAGAGAGTCTTGCACATACTCTTTAATATATGACCTCAAATGACCTTTGACATCATCATACGACCTCTGACAACACCATAACATGAAGATACCCCTAGTGCTTCTATCAACCAAGTGTGGCTGCCATTGCTGTAACAGTTGCCAAGTTATGGATCATAAGAGAGTCTTGCAGGTAAACTTTAACATTTGTGACGGACGACGGACGACGGACGACGGACGACGGACGGACGACGGACGGACGACGGACGGACGCCATTTGGATCCCTTAGTCTCGCCTTCAGCTCCGGTGGGCGAGACAAAAAGAGCCGAATTGCCCCTACGGCGGACTACTAATGAATATTAATGTGTCACATGAAATTAGACTCTTTCGGTATTTGTTTCCATTTTGTCGTGTCTTGACTAGAAATACATTGCGTGGTTAAAGTCACTGCCCGGTAAGCAGTAGGTTCAGGTTCAAATCCCGTCTGGTTCCAAGATTTTTGTCTGACTTGTGTTTCGTTCATTTACCAGATTGAGCACGCTGTCGTTACTACTGGGTGTATGCCCAAAATCTCTATGTAAATTGAAATTACAACAGAAAGCCCTTTCACTAAAATACTATGAATCAATTTATGATAACTTCTAGGACATAATAAGGCCACATCCGTTTGGTTACTGCAGTTCCATGGCAAATTTTAGCATCCTTATTGGATCAGGGTTTACAAAGCCAGTAAATCTAACCGTGAGCGAAAGGTTTAACAGTAATATTGATTAGGGGAGTCGTGCCATTATATGAAAGAACGTACTGGTCGTTCAGCTGCCCGGGTACTGGTGACAGAGGTACTTCATCTGTTCAGACAAGATATGAAAAAAAGTACAATTGAGAAGTGCACAAAATCCTTTCGGAAAATGGAAGGACGTGTTGTATACAATATGATATTCATAATAATTTACAAACATACTCTCATTTCACATATCAAATAGGCATAGTTACGTGTCTCCATGCGCTTGCGTGTTAACCTTTACTTTAGCCAAGCAGCTGTTATCAGCGCTAAAAGCTAGATGATCGAACTAGATCAGGAATGATTAGTGCCAGATCCACTTACTACATTTGGGATGGAAGGGACGAACATGAGCAAAACACCTTGTCCACCTGTTTTTGTACCGGGCCAAGCTCGAACCCAGTATCTCTCTGCAAGGGTCAAGAGCTCTCTTTACTGTTTACAGTACTCTCACATATATTATTTAAGGATGAAAATTCGCACAATGGGACGGAGAGCTTAAAACTATCATATAATTAATGCAATGCATTTTAAACACTTCTATGGAGCAATAGAGGATAGGGACATTAAAATAAGTTTGTTTGTATCTGGCAGCTTCATGAAATGATTTTTTTTCAGTCACGGCCTAGTTCATGAAATCCATGTGATTTATCCATCGAGAATTGTAAATATTTAATTCAAGGAATGCTACATGCCTGCGTATATTTCAATAGTGACCTCTATTAATCACTACGGGGTGAGTCAGAAAAAATGTTACACTTTTTAAATTAAGTATAATTGTTTAAAGACAATGTAGGAATCAGAGAGAATTTCTAGTATGTATGGATAGAGTAAATATGTCTTCGTCACTTAGTAAAATTTGTTTCAGTGCTGTTGTTATGTTTGAGTGCACAACAGTCATTGTTTGAAAAAGTGTTAAAACCCATTTGCGCCAAATCAGGTGATTACTTGCTGAAACAGAGACAAAAGCATGCACACAAAGAGAACCAGTATATCAATAAATTATCTTCACTGAAAAGTTCCTTTTCATTGTCATTTTGGCCACAGCTTGGTTCTCTTATGTTTATTAATCAACAACAAAAAAACCCCAAGAGAACCAGTAAATCATGTTGTCCATTTCTCTCGATGCACTTCGAAGGGCCATGGCAGCCATGCTCCATCGAGCTCAGAAGTGCATCAAAAGAAATGGACAACTGGAAGAATGGAAGATTGAAGGCGGGAAGCTTTGTCTAAGTTGTGGTCAATTGTTTTTTCTTCATTAATCAACATAAGCATAAACGTTATGCTCGTTGTTTGTGTAAATCCTTTTGTCCCTGTTTCATCAGGTAATCACCTAATTTGGCGCGAGTGGGTTTTGACAGTTTTGTTAAAAAATGGCTGTTGTGCACTCAACCATAACAATAAAACTTAAACAAACTTTACTAGGTGACAAAGGAATATTTATTCTTTCCAACAAATGCTAGAAATTCGCTTTGAATAAGAAATGTTCTCTAAAAAAAAATACTTAATTTAAAAAGTGTAACATTTTTATGACTCACCCTGTATTGTCGGGGAAGCACTCGTTATTTCGAAGGTCCGTTATTCTGAAGGTTCACTGTTCCAAAGGTTCGTTAGTCCGAGAAAGAAATAAGTTTCGTTATTTCGAAGGCTCGTTAGTCAAAAGAAATAAGGTACGAACCTTATTAACGAACCTTCGGAAAAACGAACCTTATTTTGTTTTCGGATTAACGAACCTTCTGAGTAGCGAACCTTATTTCGTTTTCGCATTAACGAACCTTCGGAATAATGAACCCTATTTTATTTTCGGAATAACGAACCTCCGGAATAACGAACCTTCGGAATAACGCCACAAATGCTCGGATTAACGAACCTTTTTTCGTTTTTGGACTAACGAGCATCGAGGTATAGGCAATTTACGTGTTTCGTAATAACGAACCTTCGGAATATCGAACTGTAACCTATTGTCGTTGTCTAAATAAAGCTGTACCTCTCATGCCTGTCGTACCTTCTATCGCTATGTTAAAGTCTGCACTCATTTGCTGAGCTCCTTGGTGCACCTCTAGTCGAATGATTTTTTCCCCAGTGCTTAATGTCGTGAAGTCCATGTTAAAGGTCAGGCTTAGAATCGCCTCCTCGCAAAGTTGTTGAGTCGAAATCTGCAGGATTTATTTCAAGGGATAAACCAAATGTACCACACGAAATGTTATAGAAAGAAAAAAGAAGGCCTCTGTGTCTTCACTGTCTAAAATATCAACATGACGGTGTACGTGATAATACAAGAATAGATTTAAAAACAAATCTGGTAACATAATGTGTTTAGAAAGTGATGCAATTTACTCAGCCTGTCCTATCTATACTTGGGTATAACGGCACAGGAAGTTACCTTTACTGAATCCGCCGTGCGACCATCAAAGTAGCATACACTGATATCACCTGGTGCAGATGTAAAGCAGAACTCCTTCTTTGCTACTGCTTGGCAGAAAGAGTCCGGCAACCATCGTTCGTCATTGCATATCTCCTAAAGGACGAAATGATTTTAAGTTGATAGCATCGAAAAATTGTTTACCTACTAACTAAATGGTTGCATGTCAAATTGAAATTATCATCATTATACATTTAAACATGACATAGAACAATTATAGGGTATCATCGATGGACGTGTAAACTACTTCTTATCTTGTTTAACTATAGTTTTGTCTCATCTTAAATCATATTTTTGAATACCCTTCGTGACATGTTTCACGATGCGATCTAACCTCTTCAATGGAAGGAAAGTTGCGCACGAGGTATACATGTAGCTCGGGTCGGCGATCTGCTGGCATGTAGAGTGGATGAAAACAGATACACTTCAGCCTTAGTCCTTGTTCCGTTCTAGCAGACACAACGAATGAATGCAGTTGATCGACATCTATCGCTATCTCATTATTCGCCATTTGTGATGTCGCAGGACCACGTGACATTAACTGCTGTCGACTGTATGTGCCTGTGTTAATAGGAATAACGGAACAATTGAAAGTAGAGTAGAGTCTTATACACATTTATTTTTGTTTTGGCATCTGCATGGTTTAGGTCTATATCAAGCACATGCTCATCTCTAACAGGTAAACAATTATTCATAACCTTGTTTTGATGATAAGCAATCAATTTGTTTTGTTAACCTGATAAGAGATTATCTTACATTATGTGGACGATATTTTCTATGACTTCTTAATGTTCTTATTTGTTTTGTCTGTTGTTTTTTTTTTCGTCTATTAGTCGACACCTACCTGACATTTTTGTTCTTGTTTTGCATCTGTTTCTTGTATTATTCATATCATTGGCGTTTATATTTTGATATGAATGTGACAACTCCATATTAATGTGGTTCATTGGACAACCTCTCCACCTTCGCCCCCCCCCCCATCTCTTCTCATTTTCGCTTGTGTTTTCTTTATAATATTTTTGTATAAAGTGTAGGTAAGGGTTGTATATCAAAACAAGCAAGTATTGCTTTGAATGCATGTTATATTAAGTGTTATCTTATCTGCATTTGTTTTGTTTTTTGATAAAAAAGGTGTGGCAACCCTTCAAGCTGTAAGCTTATATTGTCAGCCCTCTGTATGTTCAACTGTGTACAAGTATATGTATGTCTTGATGCTTTGTACATAACTTTAATAGATTATTACATGTATTTGTCACATGTATACTTTATATGCCATTTATCGTATCACATTGTTTGTTATTGTTGAACTATGCAGGAATGAATAAATAAATAATTAAATAAATAAATAAAAATCCGTAGAAATTATATGGCAAATTGATTACAAACCAGGTTATACAACCTTTATAGCGTTGTTGTTATAGTCCTTTGTCATGCATGTTAATAACAAAATATTTATTGATGAGCTCCATTTGAATCTAAATGTTGCACCAATCAATGCGTGATGAAATCGACGCGCGACTCTTACTGTCACTCTAAATGGAATCAAGGTACCTTTCCCTTTGTCGGCGTAGACAAACATCTGCGGGACGTCTTTCGTGCTATCTAGATCAATGCAGTGGGGCAGACTGATGCATGCTGTCTGGCGGAGCTGGTAACCGAGTGGCGAGAGCTGAACTACTGGAGTGACCTGAGATTCTCCTTCCTTCAGAGGGAATCTTGTCCCAGTGCCGGGTGTCATAGTAACGAGGACACGGCTTCCTTTCAGGATTGCGTTAGCAGGAACCGACATCCGATACCAACTGTTGGCCCCCTTCACGAGCCCACCATGACTGTCTAGTACGGCATATGCGATAGGACACCGATAGCCAGGATGCTCCGTCATAGCTGAGGGAAATTATTTAAGACGGTTACACTCCTTTTATTCTTGTAATCATTCACTTAATTGTGGTAACATCATGGAATAGAAATGAAAAATGATTCCCTTTCTTAATATAGTGTTCCCAAGCACCGTTGTACTATTTCCAAATATTGCAACTTTTGGTAAACTATTGACAAAGTGATCACCTTTGCAATGCGGAGGACGAAGACAAAAGCACCATGAATACATCATGTAAAGTAACGCTTTAAGATCACTAGAATAATACGAACATTAATCACTGCATGATACTAAAACGATAGAGAAGGTTTGAGTGCAAGCATCACTACGATAAAAGGATTGACCTGAGCGACAGAGGGAGCCTTCAGAGGGAGCACTATAACTCGTCTGCATACGAAGACTATTCACAAGATTTCGACGAAGAGAACAAGTGGAAGCGCGGATTCGGGATGAAGAAACCTCTTGTTGATATTAAAGTGGCGGGCTTGACCGCTTTTCGAATAAAACGAGATTGAATAATCCTTTTCCTTTAGATGTCCATTGTCACTGTTTCAAAGTCAACCTGAATGATTCCTCAAGTACATAATGAAAACAAAGTATCTACTCCCGCCATTCATGTACACATTTCATCAAACTAAGGTCTTGCAAAGCTTCAAACGCAGGTGTCGCATGGTGGAAACGTTGCTTCAGTTTACGGAGGCACGGATCTGCGTGTTAATTCGCGGATTGCTTTGGATGTGTTTTGGGTTTTGTTCTGTTACTTTGATTCTCACATTCATGAGAAGAAGTGATTTGGTAAAATGAAAGACCATGGCCTCTGAATTCTACAACGGAAAAAAGTAAAAATTACATTTTTAACTGATAATTTACCCTTGGCAATTTGACTGGCAGATTCTGTTAAATCGTGCGTCTGCAGAGCGGAGAGCAGAGCTTGTCGTGTTCCCCCAGATTGAACCCATCTCTTCAGCATGCGGAGAGTACAGTGGTGGATCTTGAGTATGCCTTTATCTTGATCTGCGAACTTCTCCTTGGGTATGTCGCTTAAAGTATGTTGTAGCACGGTCTCTGAGATACCGAGACTGCGTCCCAGAGACCACACAGAAGATCCCTTCGTCATTGCACAGCAGACAGGGCCTAGTTCACCTGTGGTTGGTGAGCCTCCTTCCTTGTAAAGTGACTTAACAGATCGCACTGGAACACCTACTAAATATAAAGTCACATTTAAATCAATGCAGGATTGGTCTACTAAACAGGTGGTTCAAGTGTAAGTCGATGCATTAATTTCTTGCTCCTTCATATTCCATTTGCCAAAAATGTTTTTTTTTGCTCTATTCATTAATCTCACCGTGCGTACGTTAAAATGAATAGCGGGCAACAATTGTTTCTAATAGTGCTTTGTTCTCTATTCCTTGATTCCCAAACACAGACCTATCCTTCAGAAAGGATTAGTGTGAGGCCCTTAATACCTGATACGATGACCTCTTCTTCACCAGTTCTTGTGAACATCTTTGGTGTGACCGATGGGGCATTCCGTCCGTACCGAGGGATCAGAAAGGCTGGGTCAGAGCTGGAAGCTATTGAGATGGCAAAAGACATTGAAATTAGGGCTTGGCATGTTATGGAAGAGTATGCACAATATTATACAGATGAGACTTTCCATTAAAAAAATGAAAAGCTATTGGCATGTTTTGATATTCCATGCTATCTTTAACCAAAACATAACACTCTGTGGTAATTAGTGGCGTAGAATCGACTGGACATATTTTCAACCGTAAATGATTGCACTGTAATAATGATTTTTATTGACTACTCAAAATTTGTCTGTGAATGGCGAATTGCTCTGACAAGTAGCCTGTCGATATTTTGAAGGGTTGCTGTTACAGGAGCTTTAATAGTTTGTTTCTTTCTTTCGTAGATATACTTGCAATGCACAAAATGACTTTAACCAAGGCTTGCCACGAAAAATAAAAACATTTTGTTATATCGTACTTAACCTCATTCAAACAGCTATCCTTGAAACTGAACGAAATAGATTTTTCACTAAGAATCATGTTTTAGAGCTCGCTCTGTGTAGAAGATTGGAAGACGCGTTGACTATTCCCCGAACCTCACGAAGTATGGTCGGTGCACAAATCAACCTAATGCTGATGGCAATGTCCTTGCTGTAATAAGTCTTTGGGAAACGTTGCTCAGGTTGTTGTACATGTCTGTTATACATACTAGATTTTGTTGTTTACCTTTTTACTCCCTTCATACAGTGAAATGTACGCTAAAGAGTATACGGGAGCAATGTTGTTGTTGAGTTATTGGCGTTCTCATTCATATCTCGAATATTTACGCCATTAACAGTCCTGTTTTTCATTTACTTTTATCAACTTATTCATATAATTTATGTATAAGGGTAATATCATGCTCTTAAAGTATTTGTTCTATATTTTGTATTTGTGTGAAGTTGAAAGTCATGTGAACTACGACTACGAATCTCTCCACTGCTGGTAATTGCACTGCAGAGAGAGGAAAAAAGACGCACCTTCTTGCCAGACCAACGCAGTACGTTGCGCAATCTTCTGCTGAAGAGATTCAGTGCGAGAGTGCAGGATTTAGATGAAGAGTTTTATTAGAGAGAATAAGAAATTTATTTTAAAAAAAGGTGGGGAGACATCAATTGGAGCTTCTCACAGGGCTCAACATGCTCAAAGCGTCTCGTTCTACAAACGACGACAAACAAACTGCGTTGTCTGAAGACTCTAATAGTTTTACTTCTTCACTGGGTGTTGATGTATCAGTTTCTATCATTAACATTGCTTGATCAAATATGAATTGTGGACAGTCTGTCAGATAGTGTGTGATCGTTTCAGGGGTGCTACAGTTGTTACATTCTTTGTATAGTTAATTAATTTATGAGATCCATATTTTCGAGGGGTCTGCATTTAATCCTTTATTGCATAGTCTGAAATCTTTGAAGAAGGGTTTCGTTGGATCTATACAGAGTAGAGGTAGAGTAGTGTTGAGTTTTGTACTTTGAAAGGTTTTATACATATATTTGTTTTGTTTTGGTTTTTACCACTTTTCTTCCTACCTTATGTACAGTTCTACTTTCAATAATGTACATGTACATGTATTGCCTTTATTTCTGACATGCACAACTCATTGTTTATTTGTACTGTTTTTGATAGAGCTCGCTTTGCAAGGCAATCTGCTATTTCCTTTCATTGTAAACCGTAGTGAGAAGGGATTCATTCAATATATATTTGAATGCCTCGATATTTTATTCTGGTGTAAGTTTTTTCTAATACCTTTATAAAGCTACCTTGTTTCGATGATTCTATTGAGATGAGTGCGGTAAGTGTATCAGTAAATATCACTGTTCTTGTGTAGATTTTGAGTTGCTGTAGCCACATTAGAGACATTGTTAATGCGGCTAGTTCTGCATAGTAGCTTGATGTGTGATTGGCAAGTCTTTTGTTGGTTTAATATACAAAAGTATGGCACGTAGGATGCCAAGCCATCAGGTGATTTTGATCCGTCCGTGCAAATATGTAGACTATTGTTTCATTTTACCTCTATGAGTTTTATGCTTCTTGTTTAATTTCTTGCGGATTATCAGTATTTTTTTTTTTTTGTTAATTCTGTTGATATTGATGGTGTATGTGTTTCCAAAAATGGTATGAAAGATGGTATTGCGATGTCCATGTTTTCTTTTATCATTTGCTTAGTGTTTTCTATGTCTATTTTTAGTCCAACAGGTTGGCGTACTTTTTTGTTTTTCATCTGTTCGTATTGACACGAAGGTTTGATAACGTCTATTTGTGGGTGAATTTCTACACGAGGGGGTTTGGCATAATATGTTTCTCCTAAACCCTAGAGGGGGTTGGTTCATTTCTGCCTGTAAAGCAGCAAGAAATGTGTCGTGTAATGCATCTGTATATATTTGAAGTACAATGCACTGTGTTGAATAGAGCATGTTCTTAGAACTTTAGCTGGCCTAGTCATACGCCTCCCAGCCATAATCCGGCACTGATCTGACAATTGCTCGATATACCATGGGGAGTGTTTTAGTATTATTTCGCCATTTTGTGGCCGCAGCGCTTTTGATTATGTTCGTATCTTGGATATGAGCGTTCCATGTGATTTGTTTAAGAAATGGAATGTCGAGAAATCTGTGAATAGATTAAAATCATAATGTTTTTTTTTTCTCCAAGTTTAATTTCGGGTTGGTTTCATCTGGTAATATGGTGAATATCACAAGAGTACTTTTCTTTTCTGAAAGTTGAATCCTCGAGATCCGAACCAGACTAGATGTTATTTAATGTATTATTTTTGTTTGATTGACAATAAAATAAGTGTTAGGACTAGAGCACAAGAGTGTGCATATAATAAAAAAAAAGATGTAGCAGAAATTTGTGGAATTTGGCAAATCATTATATCAAACATTATTGGGCGTAATGTACTGCATTGTGGAAGACGATTTTGTGCTTTGTGTGTGTTTTGGGGGAGAAAAATATGTTGCCAATCTTCACTTCAATGGCTCTGTTACTTAAGAAATCAAATATAAAATTAAGCCTATTTCCTCGCATTCCAATGCTGTAGAGATTTGACACCAGACCTCCTACCCACAGGATATCGTACGCTTTTTCTATATCGAGAAACACAGCTACTGTATGTTGAATTTTGTTTTCTAGATTAACTATACTGTTTGTTGTACTTCTACGAGTTATGAGTCCCATTTTTAAATGGGGGAGTATTTTATGTTTTTCGAGATACCACATAATATATCGTTTATTATGCGTTCTACTCTTTTTATGAAGCAATGTTGTGTGACCTACTGGTCTGTATGATGTGTAGTTCTTTATATGTTGTGTTTATTGGAATTAAGATTGAATGTTTGCATTGTTTGTGTTTCTATCATGTGTTCCATATGTCATTTATTAATGTAAGCAAGGTTTCCTTTGCTCATTTGGTAATAAGAAAAATGATGTATCAAATAGTTTATTTTGTCATGCCCTTGATTGCGTAATTCAGTTCTGTGATTGTGAAATTGTCAATGGTAACTGAGGGAAAATATTCTGCTACCCGATTTGTTTACTTTACCTTTATTTCCTTAACTTCAAAGTATAGTGAAGATTGGTTGCCGTGGTTAAGTCCCGTCATAATAGCACAATCGCTTATTTGTTATCTGCACTTTCTTTATCTGTGATATATTCTGTGTTGTTTTATTGCAATGTGGAAATGCAAGCTGTACTAGGTGCAATGTAATTGTATCTTTTAATCATTTTAAAATGTCCGATGCTGGGTTAAATCGATTTAATTTTGAACATCATTTTCCCAGAGTTGGTTCTTATCATTGAATGTGCTCCAGCTCTTTTGTTGAAATATTCATAAATAAACCCTCGGGTCATGTTTTTTTTTACAAATATATTTTGGCCCTGCTTCTATCTTTTATTGCTTTTGAGCACTTTTCGTTCCACCGTGGATTTGGTGTTTATGTATTTTTTTTTATATGGTTGGTATCTTTAAAGAAATGTTTTTCAATATTAAAAAAGTGTTGTAAAATTCGAGGTATTAATTTGTGGTTTTAAATCAGATAACGCAATATCACATAATTGTCCAAGCAGTTTCCACTCTGTTTTTCTAATACACATGTATGGTACAATATGATTTTGGTAATCTCTGTAATATAATCCTCCAAATTCATTTAAACGAATTGTAAGTTCTGGAGAGAAGTCATCACTTCCTAACCTGTTTTGTTCTATATTCCATTGACAAATATTTGCTTTGTAAGCTGGAGCTAGGCAAAGATCGAGACGGAATTTTTTTCCAGTATGGTGATCTATTATTGTACCTGTGTCATCATTAACAATTATCATTTCCTTCTTCTTATAGCAGCCACTTGAATCCCTCGAACAGGTCGATAAAGTTACAAATTGAGATTGAGAACGTATTTTTCAAATTGGTCACAATTTGCACTAAACCTCGCAATACGTTGATTTATGCAGCTTGAAGTAGGTAATGTACAAATTTATTTTCTTTACATGATTGTAATATTCTATTTAAATATTCATCAAAGCATTGTCTTTTGACAGGGCATGTATAAACAAAAAAAATGCAAAAATGTGACTGTTAGCGTACTTTGGTTTAATCCTGTCCCAGTTTCATGACGGGCTGAAAACTTTACCTTGCAAAGAGACTAATAATAGACAGTTACATGCTTGCAGTCTTATGTATCCAGTCAGCATGAAATGTGCAAATTGACAGGTATCACTGTTACTACTCTTCAAGTTTTCGTCCTCGTGTCTAATTTCAAACAATTGCTTTTGTGCTCAAAGCTTACGATATAATTTCAGACTAGCCACAGACAGAAGTAATTCTAATCCATCCTTTGTTCTCTCCTTCCTGATTTTCAACTACTGCTCCACATTAATTTACCAATGCCTGTGCAGTCCAGCTCTGCACGAAGGATAAGTGTACATAAGAACTACCTGATACGATGACACCTTTTTGAGCAGCTCTTGTGAACTTCTTTGGTGCAACAGGTGGAGGTTTACGTGGGTTCCTCGGGAGCAGAGAGATTGGGTGGGGGATGGGATCTACTGATATATTGAAAGACATGGAACAAAAGACATACCAATAAAAAATACCTTTCAAGACGGAAAGCAAAGACGTGGTTTGCTATTGTAATTAATACAATTCTGCAACTACTGAATAAATGTGTAAAGTACAGATGTCTACTTTATAGAACAAGGCATTAGCAATATTGTGTCTCGCCCACTTGCGAAAATAACCAGAAATATCGCAATCTCCATTGCTACGCAAAAGAATTGTAACCTATACAAGAATGTGAATGCAACACTTGTTTCCTGGTAAACTGCTTCCCACATTTGTAGCAAATATTACATGAACGTTTCTGGAGGTTCGCTCTGAACTGGAATGACTTTCCACATCTATTACATGTATACGCCATGTTGCCATAAAATAAATGGGCTCCTTTGTTGCCTAAGAGGTAGTGCCTGCCTGTAAAACCTGTGAAAAACTGAAACAAACAAATAAGCAACTTTAAACAGACAACATCAAAATCAGGTGCAAAATAGTGACTTTGAATAAATTTGCATAAATGTGCATGAGTAATGTTTGCCTAAATCTACATCAGTAATGCTCACACATGCTCACACAATTCTGTGCACAAGTTAGGAAGCCTTCACCAAGAGTCTTGCAAGTAAACTTTAATGTATGACCTCAAATGACCTTTGACCTTATCATGTGACCTCTTACAGCACAATATCATGCAGGTGCCCCCAGTGCATCCATCATCCAAGTTTGATTGCATTGTAGCAACATGTGATGAGCTATGTGTGATAAGAGAGTCTTGCAAGTAAACTTTAACGTATGACCTCAAATGACCTTTGACCTTATCCTGTGACCTCCAACAGCACCATAACATGAAGGTACCCCCAGTGCATCTATGACCCAAGTTAGGTTGTAATCCAAGCAACCTATGTGAAGTTATTTGTCAAAAGAGAGTCTTGCAGGTAAACTTTAACGTATGACCTCAAATGACCTTTGACCTTATCCTGTGACCTCCAACGGCACCATAACATGAAGGTACCCCAAGTGCATCTATGACCCAAGTTAGGTTGTAATCCAAGCAACCCATGTGAAGTTATTTGTCAAAAGAGAGTCTTGCAGGTAAACTTTAACGTATGACCTCAAATGACCTTTGACCTTATCTTGTGACCTCCAACGGCACCATAACATGAAGGTACCCCCAGTGCATCTATGACCCAAGTTAGGTTGTAATCCAAGCAACCCATGTGAAGTTATTTGTCAAAAGAGAGTCTTGCAGGTAAACTTTAACGTATGACCTCAAATGACCTTTGACCTTATCTTGTGACCTCCAACGGCACCATAACATGAAGGTACCCCCAGTGCATCTATGACCCAAGTTAGGTTGTAATCCAAGCAACCTATGTGAAGTTATTTGTCAAAAGAGAGTCTTGCAGGTAAACTTTAACATAGAAAAAGAGAGTCTTGCACATACTCTTTAATATACGACCTCAAATGACATTTGACATCATCACATGACCTCTGACAACACCATAACATGAAGATACTCCTAGTGCTTCTATCAACCAAGTGTGGCTGTCATTGCTGTAACAGTTGCCAAGTTATGGATCATAAGAGAGTCTTGCAGGTAAACTTTAACATTTGTGACGGACGACGGACGACGGACGGACGCCATTTGGATCCCTTAGTCTCGCCTTCACGTCCGGTGGGCGAGACAAAAAAAAAGTTTAGAAGCTCGCATAGGCTTAATATTTTATTTTTTTGGCTGTGACGAACTCGAGACACAACAATGCGAAGAGGCTCAGAATTGATACATAATTGTACGCTACGTTCTTTATACGGTGTGTGGATAGAGGAACTTTTTTAACTATTGCTATTGTATGGAATATATAGGTCTACTAAACACGATAGTAAAGCTGAGGTTGCATCATATGCTAGCTTTTCAAGAGTTTATCATTATGCTGTATGTTCCTGTCTAATACACGAATGTGTGCTGAGAGCTTATCGTACCTCCTCCATACTATTTTTGATTTTTCCTTTGATCTCTCTAACACCATTACCAACGACTGCCCTCAACATGTTCCCGATACGTATTAAAAAAACCTTTTCTGCACGAAGGATTATTTTGAGGATATAATTACCCGATACGATGACCTCTTTTTGAACAGCTCTTGCGAACGTCTTTGGTGCAACCGGTGGGGCCTTCCGTGTGTCCGGCGAGGTTAGGTGAGAGCTGGTACCTGTTTCGATGGCAATACACATGACATGTAACGATTACCAATAAGAAATACTTTCTATGACAGACAACACACACCATTCGCTATTCTGCATTGGTTTCATTGGGATAGCACGTACATTACAATAATTATGATATGTAGGTGAATAGGGCCCTTCTCTAAATATTACAAGGAAGCTAAACATATCTAATGTTAACGTTTATTTACGCTGTTACAGCATTCATGTTGAAAATTATTATTACTTCCTAACCTGCTTTTGTTTGACATTCCATTGACATTTATTTGCTTTGTAAGGCGGAGCTAAGCTTAGCTCGAAACATGATTTTTCTCCAGTATTGTGATCTATTCTTCTACCTGTGACATCATTAACAAATATCGTTTCCTTCTTTTTGATCAAAAATCTATTCTAGCAAGCTGCCGTTAAAATCCGTCGTATGGATCGATAATGTTACAAATTGAGAAAATGTATTTTTTTTCAAATTGGTTACAATTTGCACTACTTGCAGTATGTTGATTTATGCAGCTTATAGTAGGGAAGATACATATTTATTTCATCTACATGACTTAACCATTCTACTTGAAAAAAAAAAATCTTCAGTATTGTCCTTCGACAGGGCATGTACAAAAAAAAAAAAAAATATCCAAATGTGACTTTGGGCGTACTTTGGTTAAACCTGTCCCACTTTAGTGGCGGGCTAAAGACGCTACTTTGAAAAGAGACTAACAATGGAGAGATGCACGCTTGCAATATTATGTATCCAGTCAGCATGAAATGTGCAAAATGACAATCATTACTGTTACTACTCTTCAAGTTTTCGTCCTTATGTCTTATGTTCTAATTTCAAACAACTGCTTTTTGTGCTCAAAGCTTATCATAGAATTTCAGACTAGCCACAGACAGAAGTAATTCTAATCCATCTTTTGTTCTCTACTTCCTGATTTTCATATACTGCTCCAGATTAACTGACCAATACCTATGCAGACCAACTCTGCACGAAGGATTAGTGTACATACTAAATACCTGGTACGATGACATTAATTTGAGCCGCTTTTGCAAACTTCTTTGGTGCAACAGGTGGAGGTTTACGTGGGTTCCTCGGGAGCAGAGAGGTTGGGTGAGGGCTGGGAGCTATTTAGATATCAATAGACATGACACAAAACACAAAACAATAACGAATACTTTTCATGACAGAAAACAAAATTGTGATTTGCTATGTTAATTGATACAATTTTGCAACTATTGGAAAAATGTGTAAAGAACAAATGTGAATTTACGAGAAATTCAAGAGAAAACGAGAAGATTACAAGCTCGCGTAGGCCACAGTGTTTTGTTTGCCGTGACGGACTCGAAACACAACTCTGTGAAGGGACTCAGAATTGATAAACCATTGTACGCTACGTTCTTTACACAGTGTGTGGATTTAGAGGAAAATATCAACTATTGCTATATATGGAATATATAGGTCTACTGAACACGATGGTAAGGTTGAAGTTGCATCGTCTGCTAACTTGTCAAGACTTTCTCATTATGCTGTATGTTCCTGTTTAAAATACACGAATGTGTGCCTAGAGCTCATCAAACTTCCATACCTGCTACATAAAAAAAACTTTTTTTGAGTTGTCCTTTCATCTCTCTAACGTGATTACCAACGACTGTCCCAAATGTATTCCCGATACGTATTTAAACCCTTTTCTGCACGAACGATTATTGTGAGGCTATTACCCGATACGATGGCCTCTTTTTCAACAGCTCTTGCGAACGTCTTTGGTGCAACCGGTGGGGCCTTCCGTGTGTCCGGCGAGGTTGGGCGAGAGCTGGCACCTGTTCGGATGGCAATATACATGACATGTAACGATAAACAATAGCAAATGCTTTCTAATGACAGACAACATACACACACCATTTGCTATTCTGTATGGGTTGGTACAGTTGGGGCCAGAAGCTTACATACACCCATGAAATTCGAAGAAAAGTTGACACTTGAGAAACATCATGAAACTTAGTGTATCTTATAAAATATTTGTGCTATTATAATGAATTTGATATCAAACAAATGTGTATGAAATGCCCCTTCATCACATTGCATTGTCATCAGGAGCTGAAACATATTTAGGTGTCATTGTTCCCCCAAAATCTACATATTTTAGACAAATTAAATATAAAAACTTGACAAAAACATTTCATATTTCTGCTAGTTACTTCTCAACACAAACATTTCAATTACACTGTTTTGTTCAGTGGTGACAAATCATTATAGAAAGTGTATTATAAATCATAGATTTGACATTTATATGTTTCTATGAAACGATGTTTGAAAATGTTATAACAATAGAATACATTTGGCACGAATATTACTCTTTTTTCTTGAAAGAAAATTCCACCTGAAATATAATCTAATCCCAACGGCATCCCTCTCTGTGAAAGAGCTTAATACGTTCTTTCATTTGATACCAAATTCGTCATGGTAGTATTTATATTTCTGATGAAATAGTAAATTTGAATATGTTTGGCAACAAATTTCAATGAACTCCATGGATATATGTAAACTGTTGGACTCCACTGTATATAGGTGAATATGACCCTTCTCGAAATATTATAAGAAAGCAAAACATATGTAATGTTTCGGTTTGTTTACGCTGTTACAGCATTCATGTTGAAAACTATTATTACTTCCTAACCTGTTTTTTGCTTAATATTCCATTGATATTTATTTGCTTTGTAAGGCGGAGCTAAGCTTAGCTCAAAGCAGGTTTTTTTTTTTCCAGTATGGTGATCGATTCTTGTACCTGTGTCATCATTAACACTAATAATTTCTTTCTTTTTGGTCAAAAAATCTATTCTATTAAGCGGCAGCTCAAGTCCATGTTACACCCACAAATGTAATAACGCCCACAAATGTAATAACGCCCACAAATGTAATAACACTTTACCCACAAATGTAATAACGCCCACAAATGTAATAACACTTTACCCACAAATGTAATAATTTCACCCACAAATGTAATAATGCACTTTACCCACAAATGTAATAATTTTGAACCACCCACAAATGTAATAATCACTTTACCCACAAATGTAATAATTTTTAGGGGATATTTTGTCGAATTTCTTCAAAACTGAAACCCTGTACTGATGCATCGGTATAGCGCGCAGTCTTTATTCCAGACACAATTATAGGCCCGATCACCTTCTCTCTGTGGAATAACGTGAGAATGGAGCCTAGTCTTTCCTCCAGACCCGAAAATTTCAAAAATAAGAACGTAGTCTTTTTTCCAGACCCAATTATTTAATTTTTGGAATCTTCAAAACCAAGGCCCGATCGTCTTATTTTTGTGGCATAACATGAGAATCGAGCCTAGTCTCTCCTCCAGACCCGATAATTAAAAAAAAAGAGCGTAGTTTTTTTCCAGACCCATTGTTTGTTCATTTTTTGAATCTTCAAAACCAAGGCCTGATCATCTTATTCCTGAGGGATAACCTGAGAATCGAGTCTAGTCTTTCCTCTAAACCCGATTATTTTAAAAAAATGAGAGCCTAGGCTTTTCTCCAGACCCGTTTCATTCATTTTTTTAAATCTTCAAAACCAAGGCCCCATCATCTCACTCCTGTAGAATAACATGAAAATTGAGTCTAGTCTTTCCTCCAGACCTAATTATTTCAAAATTAAGAGCGTAGTCTTTTCTCCAGACGCAATTATTTCATTTTTTTAAATGTTCAAAACCAAGGCCCCATTATATTTTTCTTGTGAAATAACATGGTAATCAAGCCTAGTCTTTCCTCCATACCCGAGTAGTTCAAAGATAAGAGCGTAGTCTCTTTCCAGACCCAATTATTTCGGGTTTTTTTAAATCTGCAAAACCAAGGCCCTTTCATCTTATTCTTGTGGAATAACATGAGAATCAAGCCTAGTCTTTCCTCCAGACCCGGTTATTTCAAAAGTAAGAGCATAGTCTTTTCTGCAGACCCAATTAATTAACTTTCTAAATCTTCAAAACCAAGGCCCCATCATCTTATTCCTGTGGAAAAATATGAGAATTGATTATAGTCTTTCCTCCAGACCCGGTTATTTTAAAAGTTAGAGCGTGGTCTTTTCTGCAGACCCAATTAATTAACTTTCTAAATCTTCAAAACCAAGGCCCCATCATCTTATTCCTGTGGAAAAATATGAGAATTGATTATAGTCTTTCCTCCAGACCCGGTTATTTTAAAAGTAAGAGCGTAGTCTTTTCTGCAGACCCAATTAATTAACTTTCTAAATCTTCAAAACCAACACCCCTTCATCTAATTCCTGTGGAATAACATGAGAGTTTCTAGTCTTTCCTCCAGACCCGGTTACTTTAAAAGTTAGAGCATAGTCTTTTATCCAGACCCATTCAATTAAGTTTTGAACCTTACAAACTCAGACCACATCATCAGATTCTCATGGAATAACATGAGGATCGAGCATAGTAGTTTTTCCTTCAAACCCTATTATTTCAGAAATAAGTGCGTAGTTTTTTCTCCAGACCCAATTTATTCATTATAAATACTCATCATTATCGTCACCATTTCTCGGCGATGCATAGCATCGCTTAACATTGTTACATATGTGGAATAACACGTCGCAAATAAATGATTGTTCGGTGGTCACACGAACTGACGAATCAGTCGAAATGGTCATATAACACAGACAGGAGGAACCGATGTGATGGATCGTTGATCATGGACGGATTTTTTTTTAATCATTGAAATATTCTATCGCCCACAAATATCCTGGTCATCAAAAAAAAGAAGAAATCGAATTAGTGACCATAAAACATTATTACAATTGTCGGTGAAATTATTACATTTGTGGGCGTTATTACATTTGTGGGTGTACGAGACACCCACAAATTTTACCAACAAAGGTAATGATTTTGAATCGCCCAAATTTTATCCAATTACCTTGTTTCTATACGACCATTGAATTAGACCATTAGAATATAGGCATAGATGATTGAAAGAATAGTCGACAGTCAACGTACCATCAAATCGGTCCCACCTCTGTGCCTTGTTTCACCTCTGTGCATTATATACAAGTATGTACTATTTTGACTGATTCGTCAGTTTGTGTGACCGCCGACCACTGAGACGTGTTGTATCCACATATGTAACAATGCAAAGCGATGCCATGCATCGCCAAGAAAAGATGACGATAAAGATGAGTATTCATAATGAGCTATATACACATTATGTACATGCTCAAAGTGCTTAACTTTTTGAGTTGTATTTTTTTGTTAAAAAAAAAACGGAATTAGTTGATAGGATCTTAGTTTTGAAGATTTGTTTTTAAATTTCATACGAGGAAAGATTACGCTCTAAACATTTGACTTATCACAGTCAGGGTCTTAGTTTGGAAGATGTTGACATTATTCCACAGGAATAAGATGATGATGATCTTATTTTTTAAGGTTTCAAAAAATTAATTAAATGGGTCTGGAGAAAAGACTACGCACTTATTTGTGAAATAATAGGGTTTGAAGGAAAGACTACTAGGCTCGATCCTCATGTTATTCCATGAGAATCTGATGATGTGGTCTGAGTTTGTAAGGTTCAAAACTTAATTAAATGGGTCTGGATAAAAGACTATGCTCTAACTTTTAAAGTAACCGGGTCTTGAGGAAAGACTAGAAACTCTCATGTTATTCCACAGGAATAAGATGAAGGGGTGTTGGTTTTGAAGATTTAGAAAGTTAATTAATTGGGTCTGCAGAAAAGACTACACTCTTACTTTTAAAATAACCGAGTCTGGAGGAAAGACTATAATCAATTCTCATATTTTTCCACAGAAATAAGATGATGGGGCCTTGGTTTTGAAGATTTAGAAAGTTAATTAATTGGGTCTGCAGAAAAGACTACGCTCTAACTTTTAAACTAACTGGGTCTGGAGGAAAGACTAGAAACGATTCTTATCTGATTCCACAGGAATAAGATGATGGGGCCTTAGTTTTGAAGATTTAGAAAATTAATTAAATGGGTCTGCAGAAAAGACTATGCTCTTACTTTTGAAATAACCGGGTCTGGAGGAAAGACTAGGCTTGATTCTCATGTTATTCCTCAAGAATAAGATGAAAGGGCCTTGGTTTTGCAGATTTTTAAAAAACGAAATATTTGGGTCTGGAAAAAGACTACGCTCTTATTTTTGAACTACTCGGGTTTGGAGGAAAGACTAAGCTCAATTACCATGTTATTTCACAAGAAAAATATAATGGGGCCTTGGTTTTGAACATTTGAAAAAATGAAATAATTGCGTCTGGAGAAAAGACTACGCTCTTAATTTTGAAATAATCGGGTCTGGAGGAAGGACTATGCTTGATTCTCATGTTATTTCATAAGAATAAGATGATGGGGTCTTGATTTTGAAGAATTGAAAAAAAAAATGAAATAATTGGGTCTGGAGAAAAGACTACACTCTTACTTTTGAAATAACCCGGTCTGGAGGAAAGACTAGACTCAATTTTCATGTTATTCTGCAGGAGTGAGATGATGGGGCCTTGGTTTTGACGATTTAAAAAAATGAATGAAACGGGTCTGGAGAAAAGCCTAGGCTCTCATTTTTTTTTAAATAATCGTGTTTAGAGGAAAGACTAGACTCCATTGTCAGGTTATCCCTCAGGAATAAGATGATTGGGCCTTGGTTTTGACGATTCAAAAAATGAAAAAAACATTGGGTCTGGAAAAAGACTACGCTTTTTTTTTAAATTATCGGGTCTGGAGGAGAGACTAGGCTCGATTCTCATGTTATTCCACAAAAATAAGACGATCGGGCCTTGGTTTTGAAGATTCCATAAATGAAATAATTGGGTCTGGAAAAAAGACTACGTTCTTATTTTTGACATTTTCGGGTCTGGAGGAAAGACTAGGCTCCATTCTTACATTATTCCACAGAGAGAAGGTGATCGGGCCTATAATTGGGTCTGGAATAAAGACTGCGCGCTATACCGATGCATCAGAACAGGGTTTCAGTTTTGAAGAAATTCGACAAAATATCCCCTGAAAATTGTTACATTTGTGGGTAAAGTGATTATTACATTTGTGGGTGAAATTATTACATTTGTGGGTAAAGTGTTATTACATTTGTGGGTGAAATTATTACATTTGTGGGTAAAGTGTTATTACATTTGTGGGCGTTATTACATTTGTGGGTAAAGTGTTATTACATTTGTGGGCGTTATTACATTTGTGGGCGATTATTACATTTGTGGGTGTAACAGTCCATCGTATGGATCAATAATGTTACAAATTAATAAAATCGTATTTTTCACAATTTACACTGAAACTCGCAATATGTTAATTTATCGAGCTTGAAGTAGGACTGATACATATTTCTTCTATTTACATGACTTAAACGTTCTACTGAAATATTCTTCAAAGTATTGTCCTTCGACAGGGCATGTAAAAACACACAAAACATGCCAAAATGTGACTTTTCGCGTACTTAGGTTTAACCCTGTCCCACTTTGTTGACGAGCTGAAAACGCTACCTTGCAAAGAGAATAACAATGGAGAGACGCAGGCTTATCCAGTCAGCATGAAATGTGCAAAATGACAGGCATCACTGTTACTACTGTTCAAGATTCGTCCTTATGTCTTATGTTCTAATTTCAAACAATGGTATTTGTGCGTAAAGCTCACGATATAATTTCAGACTAACGACAGACAGAAATACTTCTAATCTATCATTTGTTCTCTTCTTCCTGATTTTCATACTGCTCCAGATTAACTGACCAATACCTATGCAGACCAACTCTGCACGAAAGATTAGTGTACATACTTATTACCTGGTACGATGACATCAATTTGAGCAGCCTTTGCGAACTTCTTTGGTGCAACAGGTGGAAGTTTACGTGGGTTCCTCGGGGGTAGAGAGGTTGGCTGAGGGCTGGGAGCTATTTATATATTTAAATACATGGCACAAAACACATACCAATAACTAATACTTTTCAAGACAGAAAACAAAAGCGTAACTTGCTATTTGAATTAATACAATTCTGCAAGTATTGGACAAATGTGTAAAGCATAGATGTGAATCTACTTAGAAAAAAGGAGAATTTTAGAAGCTAGCGTAGGCTTGATCGCATAGATTTTTTTTTGCCGTGACGGACTCGAAACACAACAATGCGAAGAGGGTCAGAATACAGTGTGTGGATAGAGGCACTTTTTTAACTATTGCTATTGTATGTAATATATAGGTCTAATAAACACGATAGTGAAGCTGAAATTTATGCTGCATGTTCCTGTTTAAAATACACGAATGTGTGCTTAGAGCTCATCGTACCTCCATAAGAACCACAGACAAAACTATTTTTGATTTGTCCTTTGATATCTCTAACATCATCACCAACGACTGCCTGAAACATATTCCCGATACGTATTACAAACCATTTCTGCACGAAGGATTAGTGTGAGACCATAATTACCCGATACGATGGCCACAGATTTGGCATTCATAATCGCCTTAGAGCAACGAATTTGTACATAGTGCAACCAAGTTGGCCCGTGAACCCCGCTCGAGCTATGTTAGAGCATTCAATTTGGCACTGTGCAATTTAGCATACGTAATTTTTTCTTTATGTTTGAAAACTTTCTCATGTTTGCATGTTCTTCCATAGACATGAAACAATCATACCACGCTCATTGTTTATGAATAAATGCAAAATGAATCAAAGCCTCCATGTTTTATTCAACTGTAATGAATTCACGACAATTAAACCGCTTTTGTTTTTCCACATACCATTAAATTCCCTATTCGCCATCCTCTGCAAACTTATATTTTATGCCAAACTATCAATAAATCTCATTCAAAAAAAATTACTGACTGCACGTGATATTACTGAGTACTTTATCACCTCCGTGTGAGTGGCGGCCGGCGTTCTCGAACATTTCCTGCAGTTTTGTGATTACGCAAACTTTCTTCCCAGGGACTTTGGTTGTGTATCACCAACATTGATCAAGCCTCACAAAAAAATGTGAGACTTGGAGCGAATAAATATCTTACAATATGAATATGTATTACAAGTCATGTAAATACAATGCTAATTTGAATGCACTAGTTATGGACATGGATACCCAATAGCGAAATTGAACGCCCTGTCTTCAGTCACGTGACCTCCGGTGTTAACTTCAAGAGTGCACTATGGCGAATCTGAATGATGTTTTTACACTTTTAATTGCTATATAGCCAAACTGAATGCCTATTAGGACTTTTTGGCGGCCCTAGAACAATTTTGAATGACTAGTTTGAATATTTGGTTTCTTTTAAGCGAAATTGAATGAACTATTTATACTCTTGCATGGACTAAGTGTGAAATTGAACGGGAAAACCTATATCATAAGAAAGTTAAAGATATGTAATATTAACGTTTATTTACCCTGTTCGGCATTCATGTTAAAAATCATTAACTCAGTATTCAAATTATTCGTAGAAAAGTCAATGCTGCTAATACTTTATTTATTAGTTTATTTGATGTGGAATAGTGAATTAGAGAAGAGAACTTGACAGGCCTTGCAATAAACGATCCATGAGATTATGTTGACACGAATTGCTATTTCATTTTAGCTTGTGTAGAATAATCGTAAAGTACTTTCCTTCACCTCTTGAATCATTGGAGGCAGTCATCACCGACTCCCACACACGTTTGAGAGTGCGGGCTGTCTCATGACCAAGTGGCTGTGATGCCTTCCATTCTTTCAGCATCTGGATGCTGGCATCTTTCATGTTCGTGATGGTTCGGTGCTCGATGTGCGCTAGTTGTTTCTGGTTGAAGCCGAGTTTCGAGCCGACGTCAGCGAACTTACTCGAAGGGATTAGATTGGCCATCTGTACTAAGGTCGAATCCTCTATTTTGCTGTAGAGAATTAAATTGTATTCCTCTCATGTTTATTTCAATCATAAAATAATAGCACTGTTCAAATACCGGACAACATTAGTTTTCATATTTCATCAAACCCACGGGAATATAAATAAATTCTGGTTGGGAAATTAAGCATTCTCCTTGATTTAGCAACGTTCCCTTAAGTAAATTACATGATTATTTTAATTATTCCTCGGCGTTGTAAAAATTACAGTTCCTAAGAAATTCCCATTAAAAGAGATGTCAAGTAGAGAAAAGAAGTTGGTAAATAGAAAATCATAATTTTGATGCCAAAATGATTTTTTTCGAAATATTTGTAGTTTTTATACACCGTATTTACTGGGTTTTTTGCAATAAGTTATTGGAAATAATTTTGTTCAGTATGCATCTCTTCAGAAGACATTCCATTTTTCAAATCAATACGGGGAAGTAAAATCGTGACGTTAGTTAACTCACCCGCTGCCCTGTAATTTCCCTGCACAAAACAAGAGAAAACATACCAGACAGCAAATTTAGCGAACAATCAAAGTTTGATAAGGACTATGCAGTCGTCAATCTCAAAACCTTTACTGCTCATAAATGTTAGATACGATTTTTTTTTTTATTGTGCTCTGAAATGTGAAATTTATAGTGTATGTTAAGAACCAGCTCCACTTCAATCAACCGCAAGAATCTACCGTTAGGAGATCAATAGTTTCGATTTGAACTTTTCCACACACTTTTCCACCTATGTCTTTCTAAGTAGTCAATTTGCATGAATTGAGTTGTACGCACTTCCATTTGCGTGGTTCTGGAACTATCATACGAAATTGTACAATATTTATGCTTGCCTTGCCCTAGCAAATGAACCACGTTTCTCAGGCATTAGCTTAATGAATCACTTGTCCGGAAAATAAATCATGTAAACTCATGATCTCTTCTTTATAATGAAATGTTAATACTCGCCTTGAAACGAGGGTCCACGTGAATAGTCCAGCTGGTCCTGGATCTTCGAGAGTAAATCGACCATCTGCACTCCGTGTCTCTGACTCTTTTTCCATCGCATCAACATGTCGATTGTCGCCTGCTGTCTGTCTCTAAACCTGCTGTATTCCATGTTGTCGAGTTGCTGTAGTGAAAAGCCGAGAGCCACGCCCAGATCGTAGAATTTGTTTACATCGAGCTTTTCAGCAAACTCTACGATGTAGATGTTCAGGTCACTGTCATGACTGGACGCGGTATCGGGGTGTCGCCTGTTTCGTGGTTATAATTTGAAATAATCAAGAACACTCTGAGGCACGGACGTGCAACAATTGTACCGTTGATATAGGGAAAGAGGGTACATAGCTGTTTTACCCTCATGAACAAAAACAATTCTGCGACATTACATTGACTATTAAACACAATAATACATCTACAATCTAATTGTAACTATGTAGCATTTTACAAAGTTCCGAAACTTGTGCTTTTCTGTATCGTAGTCTTAAAGAACAAACACCTTTCATCGATTCACCCTATTAAAATCTATCAAGGCTGAGGCACTTGTTAGTTTGGATTTCTATGGCTAATCAAACGCAATCATGGGCGGAAATCCCGGGGGGGGGGGGGGGAGGAGGACACAATATCAAATGTCCCCTCATGTCGCGTCCCCCCTCCCCCCACCAATTGGATGAAATATGAAATGTCCTCCCCCGCACTATTTTCCTTCCTTGAACACAGTACACCACATACTTATTCAATTGACACTACTGTTATCATATAAAGTAAATTAAGTTTTGCACCGCCCTGAGTAGTGAATCAGATCACTGTACTTGTGTGTATATGATTTCCTTGCCTGTATTTAGTATTTGATAGGGGTATGACAAAACGGTGCTATTATTTGAATAAACCCTTTTGTGTTCCATTTTGCGATATCGTTCAACTGCTCGAACTAAATCATTCTTCCCTTGCCTTCGTTCACAGCTACTCCATAGCTTACCAAAAAGAAATGGATAGAGCTCTAATCGTGATATACTTGCATTGTGACTGGGGAGGCTCCAACAGCGGCTGCAGCTGTAACACGCGTCTCATCTATTGTCAAAAGGAAGGCATAAATTGAATTTAATCAATCCAAAGCAACCGAAATTGAGATTATGACTGATTCGAAGACAAACTACACTTTTAAAAATATCATTATCTTCGTCTTTTTTTAGTCAGTCCGATGTTGCTACAGAGACAGTTATTCACTGCTGACTCACATATCAAATCACTTCTTCATCAGTTAATTATACCATTTGAACGCTATTATTTCAATTGTCTTTTTTTCTCAGATTTACATTAAACGTTCGAATTCTTAGATTTGTTAAGCACTTCAATTGATGTATTGCACTAACTTTTACTCTTCACTTCATATCGCGTATTACCTGGATAGCGCACAAGGAAGGCGATCAGTTTGGACACTCCAAATTTGCCTTGTTGTTCGATGTTGATGGTGATGAGATCAGAGTGCCTCGACATGCTTCCAGGTGTCACAGAGAACTTGAACATTCTCCCGGTAAGTCCCTTTGATCCGCTGACCGGGGATTTCTGAGTTAATGAAGATATAAACGCGTTTCTTGCTAGTTCATACTCTTTTGGGGAAGTGATGTGTTTACCCATACCCTAATGTAATGATATCTGTAAAAATGTGATGTAATGTGATGATATCGCACATTTGTCAAACCAAGCGTAAGAACTCGCAAAAGGATTACCTCTTCGCCTACTGTTGCATCTCTATGTTTACAGGTGAACACCACGTCCCCAGAGCGGTGGCCGACATTGAAGCTAACAGGACGATGTGCCTTGTGATACTCCTGCTCCAGTTGCTTGTCTCCATCAGACTACGGAACAATGTGAAAATTAATATCATAACTAAAAATATCTCTACCAAGTGCACTGCACGTGACTGAACTCAACAGAAATTTGAATGTTTCCTTGTTGAATTTATACGAACACTGTGTAGGAATACATTTTTTTTTAAATTTCTGATCCAATGTACTAGATGTGACAACTGGCTTCATAAACTTGCTCCTCTAATCGTATGATTTCTTCCACGAATGAACTGTGATTGAAAACGTTGATTAAAGTTAATAATTTTTTAGAAATGTTAAAATACTATTCAGGAAATAAATGGATTAGAGTTGAGTTGGAGTTGAATGAAAGGGGCGACTTTTGGAGGTAATGCAAATTGACTGCTATAGCAGTAGATAGGTAGCAAATATTCCAGCTGTTGCTCTCCCAGTGCTTCGGGGGCATGGTGTGTATGAAGTGGGTATTATGCTGCAGAAAACTGTGACCATGCATCGGAATCCGTATTTTGCTTACACTAGGTTTGTAACCAAAATTCACCTTGTAACTTAAAACAAACATAACATCTTTTGCACAGAAATATGATATATTTTCTACTTTGCATGATCTTGGTATATTCATTTGACACGGCATACCGAATATAAAATATGGCTTCTACCGTTTTTGTATTACATGTTTGCCTCTGATCTAAGAATCAATGTTCGAGAGTATCTGGATTACCATTTGGGAGGTCTGAAAATGATGAATTTTGAACTGATAATAAAAGCACAGAGAGTTATGTGGGTCAAAAAACTTTTGGAAAATAACGAAATGAAATGGAAGTTATATTTTAATCACGCTACACAACATGTAGGCGGAAGTTTCATTTTTTCTTGTGACTATTTACTTGGCCTTTTGAATTTAACATTGCCAAAATTCTATACAGATCTTCTGGAAGTGTGGATAGAAACGAGGAATTTCCAGCAGAATTATGAACCTTATAAAGGAAATGAAATAATGTTTAATAATAAATTCATACGAGTTAACGGAAAGTGTATATTTGACAGAAAGCTTTTTTACAAAAAAGTATATAGATTGAACCACATAATGGATAGTGACGGAAAATTAAGATCCCTTGGATACTTTCAACGACGAGGATTAGAATCCAATGACGTTGAATTGATTGGGAAGATCTATGATACACTTCCGGTCAGCTGGAAGAGAAATATGAGAACAGATAGAGACACAATTCCTGATGATTCTGACATAGTTTTTTTATTAGGGAAAAACGTTGTAGCAATAAATAACATTGCATCAAAAAAAATTTACACAACATTTCTTAACCAGAAAGCAATAACACCTGGAGTATTCACAAGACTAAAGTGTAACTACCGTCTTTCAGATAAAGACACAGAAAATATTTTTAAAAGACCCAGGCAATGTACATTAAACAGCCGACTTAGAGAGTTCCAATTTAAATTAATACACGGAATCATTTATACAAATCAGCATTTGTATTTATTTGGGAAAGTTGATTCTAATCTGTGTAGCTACTGTAAAAGAGAAGAAGAGACTTATCGTCATTTATTTTTTCAATGCGGAAAAGCAAAATTAATATGGAGAGACTGCGAGAATATTTTTGACTTTGTTTCTTTCACCAATCTTACTTGGGAAGACATATTTTGGGGGATAAAATTAGCAGATCAAGGAAAAGAAAAATTGGTTAATCACTTAATAATCCTTGTGAAGTATTTAGTTTTCAGTGGTAGAGAAAAAAAAATCAGAAATAGTTTTGAATAAGATTAAACGTAAATTCAAAGAAGATGAATTTGAAGAAAGAAAATTGGCATTAAATAGAAATAAATACCCCCTTCACTTAAGAAAATGGGAAAATGTTGGGAGGAGTTTAGGGAGAGCTAGATGTGCAAAAAAAAAAAAATAATAATAATAATAAAATAATGATAATAAAAAAAAAATGAAGTGAAAATGAATAAATGAAATAAATAACATGTGTGTATAATAACGATAATGAATAAACTATTTGAGGTATGAGAGTATTTTTCATTAATATATATATGTATATATATATATTTTTGTTTCATTCTTACCATTCAGAGAAGGAAAGAAAACGTTCTTTCCGCCCCCACACGAGTAGAACGGGAAGGTTGTGACGACGAAGGGCATGGGAGGGGGAGGGTTTATGGGGAGGTGTAGGGTTCAGGGCCAGATGCTGTTGTTGTTGTTAGAGGATATGAAATATTTGAGGAATGAGGCCAAGGTGGGGAGGGGGGGGGGGGGGGTTATGGAAAATCCTTGTTAATGGCTTCAATTCGACTAGGTTGTATTAATGATTGGATTTGTGTATTTGGAAAATTTGTCATGTTATGAATATTTTGACACTATAAAAAAATTGAGTACGTTGAGTTTTATTAGGTGTTATTGTAACACTAAAGGAAAAAAGAGAAAATGTAAAGTGTTAACTATATGAGTTTACAATGTATTCATATATTAATTTGTAAGGATATATTGTATTGCCGTATGTATTTTATTTTGTATATCACATGTATGAATTGAAGTTGTTGACAAATAAAAACTTCTTAATACAAAAAAAAAAAAAAAAAAAATCTGCATTTGAGGAATGAGGCCAAGGTGGGGAGGGGGGGGGGGGGGGGGGGGGGGGGGTTATGGAAAATCCTTGTTAATGGCTTCAATTCGACTAGGTTGTATTAATGATTGGCTTTGTGTATTTGGAAAATTTGTAATGTTATGAATATTTTGACACTACAAAAAAATTGAGTACGTTGAGTTTTATTAGGTGTTATTGTAACACTAAAGGAAAAAAGAGAAAATGTAAAGTGTTAACTATATGAGTTTACAATGTATTCATATATTAATTTGTAAGGATATATTGTATTGCCGTATGTATTTTATTTTGTATATCACATGTATGAATTGAAGTTTGACAAATAAAACTTCTTAATACAAAAAAAAACAAACACTCGCAGTATCGATCTTATAAATATTCCAATTATGGGCGGTACCACCTAAACATTTACAGACTAAAACATTAAATATTTGGTGATGGAAAACGGAATGAGTTTATTTTTTATTTTGTTATACAATAATCTGTATTTTTATATAAAAAGATACATAAATTGTCATTATCTATTAATAATGTAAATCTTAATCTAAATTATTTTAAACAAAATAAACATTATTCTTTATAAGTAAAAATAGACATTTACTTGCATTATTTGTAAATATGGATAATGTGTTAAATTGTGATTATGTAACAAATAATGTAGTTTAATTGAGTATATTAACGGTGCCACATACTCACCAACGCATTTTTTGGTAAATCATCAGCTATGGTGAGCACAATATCGAACCCCTTACCCTCGTTGATGTAATTAGGTATGTATGGGGTACAAACGAATTGCTGGCGGACGTCATGTTGCTCCAACGGTAGGAGGACCCACCACTCGGCACAGTAATCTACGAACAGTTCGAAATGGCGTTGGCGTACTTTGCAGTGAGGTAGAGACACTGGAGATGATGATTTTGTTCGGTGAAAGTCGGGTTTCTCTGCTTTGCCTGCTCACGCGAGGGGGAAAGAGAAAACAGCCTTTTAAACCACAAATACGAATGTATGTTGATATAACAGAATCATTCGTTGATACTTTTATGGAAAGAACTAATACCTAAATACTTTAATGAGTTACCTTATATCATTTATAAAACGAATGCCTGACTTTTCAGAGTTTATACGTGAATCTAAGGAATTAACAAACCATTTGATGTTCTCCGAAAACATGCGATTATATCTGGTCGCATCTCCTCTGGATGCACCATTACAGCTGAATGTGGCAGTGTGATTTTGACAGCGCGTAAAAAGCGGAAGTTAGCCGGATCACATCTAATCCCATAGCAGGCGAATGACTCGTCATCGTGTATTCCGCTGATGAACTTGTCTCTGACTGCTGATAGAGTGATGCGGCATTCCTTCCCATCCTCCACAGCGTTGGGAGGTATCACCATGGAGATTGCTTGTCCAAGATTCAGCTCCTTGCCAGCGCTCCCTACAATCACGTTACTTTCCTCGATAGGAACCGGCTCCTTGGATGCAGATGCTGAATGAAATAAAGACCAATAGAATATCAGAAACCATCTTGGCGTAGTACTAAGATTGATAGATTGAACGGTTATATCAACAATAAATATTAGGGTTACGTGAGAAGGGATCCGACAAAAGAGCCAAATAATAAAGAGATGTTTTTCTTTAATTGTTGACATTAACCAGGCAGACTTTATTAACTTGTATTTCATGACTTCATTAAACAGTGCCGGCGTCTTGGAATGAACTACTGTTATGGAAAAGCGTCATCTGTGACCGAGCCCATTGAAGTGCATAAGACTGTAAGATCATTTAAGATTAAATGGCTGAATCAACATTAACGCGCGACTGTAAAGCCTCCAATATCGCTTAAACGAATTAGAAAGCTTTATTTATGGGTGCAGACTAATTCCACTGGAATGGTGGAACTACTTGATTACAATGGACTATTTCACAGGGTATTGGGATATTAACTATTTGGAAGAGACTACGGCCTCAATGTTACCCAGACATTGACAGGCCACTCTAGACGACATTACATTCTAGAGTACCTGATTACAAAAAGGACGGCATCACACCAATATATTATAGGCCGACCAGAAGAAGTCCTCCAGGCCAACTACCCAGGGAATGTTCAAACCAGAAATACAGATAGAGCTAGATCAGGGAAGAGCAGGTAAAGACCGACAAGCACATGCAGCAACGGTACCAGAGACGACGCCCACCTGAAAGCTAGGAATTAAGTCCAAATGAATCCTTCCGTTGATTGACATCAGTGCAGGAAGTCAGCAGTAGTGGTAGGTCATAAATCGTTTGCACAGAGAACGGCGTCATCTGTCGTTTATCATTTGTAGGCTTTATCTGAGAAGGACCTACGAGCTACTGCAACACGCTGTTGTCGATCTGGTGATAACGCCGAAACCAGAGTTAAACCTGAGCCCCCCCCCCCCCCCACACACACACACACACACACCTTCAACCTTTACAAATCCACTAAACATTACACTAGCATGCCCGGATGACGAAATTGGGCAGACGCAATTTCATAGCCCATGATTAAAAAAAAACTGTTGCGATTTTAAAACCAAGGATTTGTGTACGTGGACACGATTTCATTTTGCGAAAGCAGAAAATAAGCAGGTATTAACATTTTGAATTGAACACAATAGACTAACTTTATTATGAACTACTGAATTGAAACATTATGGACTCAAATTTAAAAGGGATATGAATGGAAATTTGTATTCTGTCGTGAAAGTGTCGTGGTCTACAGTGGTCTAGCGGTTGTGAACTGTAACGTAAGATCTCGAGGGCGATGTTCAACCCCATCCATGGCGCTTTTGTACTCAGTAAAGATACTTAATCCACACTGCTGATCTTCAACCTGATGTATGATTTTGTACCATATAGGAATTGAATGAGAGCGCCTAATTAACTGACACTTGGACACGTGTTACAAAGACAAACTAGTATCCGATGGCCTGGGTAAGGTATTGTAAAGCATGTAAACATGAAAGCTGAACATTATAATCGCTTGTTCGTGTGAGCTTATCTTTGTCCACAGAGAGGGGTATTTTGTAATAATGCCACCTGTGGCGGAGCATAGTGTAGTAAATAGGGTAGTTCAAGATTAAATGGATTTACTCAAAGTAATTGAAGACTCTGAAGCTGCCAATATCACTTGAAACGTAGGATAAAGCTATCTGAGATGCTAGTGAAATACGTAGATAGCAACAACAAGCAAGTAAATTAGTGGGGTTTTTTTTAATGAGCAAAGTTATCCGTTCAGCGCAACGAAAAATGATGGAAAGTGAACATAGATTCCTCCGTCACATCTTGAGAAATGGCGTCGACGAGGAATGAATAATGCAAACAAAAAATCAAAGATAACGATTGTAAAGAGGCATACAATTTCTGTGTTGGACGGATAATTAAGAAAATATTATCAAGGAGAGTATGGGGCAGGTAAAACACAATTGTCAGAAAAAAGAAATGCCTTATACGCTCTTGTGATAATCAACATAATCACCATTAAAGATGTTTGTGGAATTCAAGTCTTTCCGATATCATTATCCGCATGATGTGTCAGTATAAATGCAGTTGTATTCCATCAGTATTATTTTCCTTGACAATTTGAAATCCACCATAGTCTGATATAACCGTGAGTATACGATAGTTCAACTTACCTCGTTTCTCCTGCACTTCCCACTCAGTTGGTGTCCTGAACAAAAATATTTCGATGACATGTATTAGGATGTTATGTATTGATAATGGCGGAAAATTAACACTTTCGTTGTGAGTTGAAGCTGAAAAGGGAAGTGTTAAAGCACTTAGAGCAAAATATGCATAATCAATCCAAAAACTAAAAATCAATCATGGCTCATTTTAACGAACAACTTTTTTTTTCTCCACTTACTGTTAGTTCTTTGGTAAAACTGGTTAGTTTTTGGACAAGGAACATGCTGTGTGTACATCTCATTGAGCATCCGTTGTCCTAGTACTCAATGGTCCATGTCACGTCCTTGCCAGGTCCTGAGATTTCATTCTATGGCACCTATGTTGTTTATTGAATTAGGTTGTCAAACCATGTAACGGGGCAACAGTTAAAATATTTAGCAAAAGTTAAACACTTTGTGTCATTCAATACGTTATAGAAATGAGGAATGTACTCAGCATTGAATCGGTTTGCCGAATGCTGTCTTTAAAAAAAAATGTTTATATATGCTCCAATAGTCGTACAGACAGTTGCCTGAACTGCAAAATGTCCGACGTACAGAATAAAAGTTTTACAAAGATATTGGATTCAGTCCTCTTAGACACTGTTCTTTCTGTCAATTACCTCCATAATAACATCTGTCGAACGATTTCGTCTCTTGCATACTGGATAGGAAGGTAGCCAGACTTGTCCCTGATGTCATATTTGGCGCCATTGTCAAGTAGGTAGAATACGAGAGCCTTTTCAGGATCGAGGCAGCCTTTGTAGAAGTCATTGGATATCTGCAAGGTGTCAAAAGTGTACAATATCCAATGGTGTGCAGGATTTACCTTAAGAATAACACACATTTATTAATTTTATTTATTTGTATTTGTATTTGTATTTTTATTTATTTTATTCTTACACTTACTATTGTTAAGTTTCTCAATGTATGATTTTGTTTGATGTTCTCAAGTTGTTACAGGGAATTTATGTTAAAGATGTTGCATACTTATGTGCTAATTCATCATGCTAGCGACATCAACGTGAAAGGCATATTTGTGTGCATGATGAAATAATAGATGAACTGTAATTGAAAATTATTGTACGTAGGCCTACCGAGCATAGAATCGGTGTGCCTTCCACCTGTTTGTGGTGCTTGTAGCACAGGTTGATCGCGAGATGGAGACAGGTCTGACCATCCTCTGACTGGATGTTGACATCAGCTCCTAGAAGAAGCAATTGTTCGACCAATGAGGTGAAGCCTTGTTGTACAGCAATGTGAAGAGTTGTGTAGCCATCGTCATATCGAGCATTGATTTGCGGACATCCTGAGTCACTCTGGCTGATCGGATGCTACAGTTCCAGCAAGTGATAGAACGTGTTTGAGAAATTCCTGATATATATACTGACCCGTATCATTTATTTTATGGCTCGAATTAAACGTATATCAAGTTTTCTTTTTTTTTCTTCAGATTTTCTACTGTACAATTGACGAACAGTCCACCACATAATCTGCTTTTATTGACATTTCGTGTTGAGGTATGCTATGCCCCATCATTACAGCGTGATGTTTCTCTTTACTTTCTTTTATACAAGATATCAAAAAATCTGATGTAACATATTTAGATACACACTGAAACTTGACATAACGTTGCATGATAAAAAACCTTCCCGAAGTATATGGTGAAATACGATGTGAGATCTTCAATAGAAGAACATCAACAGTGTCGTTCTACTTAATAGTCCTGGGTTGTGTACAAGACCTGTGTACAATTTTGTTTTTGATGGAATCATGTTCCAGATGGGTGTTGAGGAAAATTTAGCTTGGTTGTCACCTTGGCAACCACGAACATTTTTTTTTATTTGCATAATTAGCCCAATTAGCTATTTTGCATATATTTTCATTACAAAATCAAAGATAGTTGCCCTAATTTGCTTATTTAAAGGCTATTTTGTGTATTAATAGCAGGAGAAATAGCATTTTTCTGGATATTTGGGGGTCACGGATTCCATTTATGACATTTATTTATGCATACGACTATTGCCTCAATATAAAATCGAAGATGGCTGCATGTTTTAAGGCTATAATTTTGTATTAATAGCCGGAATCACATGCTTTAAGGTCCCTCCACTGGAAGGGCTAGAATTAAAAACAACACCACTTTTCTACGGTTTTGGGGGTCAACGATTCCATTTATGACATTTATTTATGCATACACTGTACAAGTATAGCTTCATTGTGAAAACCAAAATGGTTGCCCTGATTTGCATATTTCAAAGCTATTATTGCATACAAATAGCCGGAATCACATGGTTTCATTAATGTATATCCACTATATAGCACAAAGTATCGATAAAGTACTTGATCTTTTGTCTCACGATAAGGCAAACTGGTATTGCGACGTTTCGACTGTAACTGCTAGGCTTCGTCAGGAAATGTGGACAATCGTTGTTGTTGTTGTTGCTGCTGATTGATTTTAGGTGCGTGTTCAATCACACCCGATTATGTACACGCCGGCATTGTAGTGGGTCGAATGCAGCTACACGTCACTGAGGAGGTGACTGGCTCTCCGGAAAGGAGTCTACGACCCTGTACTGTGCACATTTAGTTTGTTTGTTTAGTTTACTGTTTAGAATTTATATTGTTAATAATTTTTGTTAGAGGTGCATTCAAGTTCATTAGAACTTCATTGTTACATTTTTTTCATTTGACAATTTATTTAACTCTTTTTCTCTCGTCTCTCGTCTCTTTTTTCTCTCGTCGCTGTGCGAGTCTTTTATAGCGTAAGCTGCGTGCCGAAGGCGCCGGAACCGCCAAGCTTCTTCCTCTAACAGTCCAATCCTTTCGCCCGAAACAGCGAATCCATTATTAGCCGTTTTCGGAGAACATTAGGCAATGCGCAAATAATTCGATGCGAACTGCTCTCACTGAGCCGTTAGATCGTATTCTCCTTCCAGGCTGCCTGTACTATTCGAATTGAAAACTATGTGTGTGCGCTGCGAGTTTGAAGCCGAAATCCCTATCACAACACGTCGAAATGCTTGCAGCAAGCCTCACATACAAAATAGGAATGGTACCGCTTTAGGGCTACTTTCATAAACCACGGGTTTTCCTTGATAAACTCACTTTTGCTTGGAGCGGGCAATTTTGATAGAGCTACGAAGTTCGCCTGCAAGCAAGCGGCGCTAGCGGAGCTGACAGAGACAGCACCCCGGCGCTCCCCGGTAGCTGTTCCTTTGGATTCCGCTGCAGATATGTTTCCCTCAACTGTGTGCGTGCAGACTCTGTGCGATCGATTGTGCAGCACTTGTTCACTGAAGAATATTTCCCATCAACTGATCTTTTCATGTTACAAAAACATCATAAAATAATGGATCATATTTCCGACAGGACTGTAGTAAAAGCGATAATACAAAGGAAACTATGAATAACCCGCTAATTTGAAAATCGAACGGCAGTGGGATTGCGATGCTAGCTTGGGTGAGTGCGCTGGTGTGCATAGCGCATGCATGCATTAACCGCTATACGGTAAATGCGTATGTGTATTGTACGTGTTTGACGAATAATAATCCCGACGTATTGACGTTGTCATTGACGTTCGCTACCCACCCGGAGATTGCACCGCGGCTTCTAATTGGTCGATTGTGCCCACCAATCGCAGCACGGCGGTTCCGGCACCTTTGGCATGCAGCTTACGCTATAAAAGACGCGCGCAGCGACGATTGTCCACATTGCCTGACGAAGCCTAGCAGTTACAGTCGAAACGTCGCAATACCTGTTTGCTACAGGTATCATTAGCCCACTAATTAACACACAGGTTTTATTACTACTTCCCACGTCTATTTTTATACCCATCTGCAACAAGATTCCATCAAAATAAGTTGTACTTATGACAATGTCCAGGTGTGAAAAATGTCTACAGGACTATAATTGAATGAAAGGTTATACCTGTGCTAAATGTTGTAAAAGTAGTGCAGCTGATTGCTTGTTGCCTTCACGCAGTCCAATGTAAACACACCTCCAAAGATGCGAATAGTCGTATCCTGAAAGCTGATTGACAAAGGAGTTATTGTTTGTAGCCTGATTCACACCAGCCCCGTGAGTAAGAAAGTACTCGATAATTTTCAGGTGTCCCTCCTGTGATGCATTGTATATTGGTGACCTCCCATCATGAGCACACTGAGTCACATTGGCCCCGTGAGAATGCAGATACTTGACAACTTCAAGGTGTCCCTTCAATGATGCAGGGAAAAGGGGTGTGTACCCATCCTTCGTAGCCCGATTCAAGTCAGCCCCGTGAGCATGCAGATACTCGACAACATCGAGGTGTCCCTTCAATGATGCAGGGAAAAGGGGTGTGTACCCATCCTTCGTAGCCCGATTCAAGTCAGCCCCGTGAGTATGCAGATACTCGACAACATTGAGGTGTCCCTCCTGTGATGCGATGTATAGGGGTGTGGCCCCATTCTCCGTAGCCTGATTTAAGTCAGCCCCGTGAGTATGCAGATACTCGACAACATTGAGGTGTCCCTTGTATGATGCGATGTATAGGGGTGTGATCCCATCCTTCGTAGCCTGATTCAAGTCAGCCCCGTGAGTATGCAGATACTCGACAACATTGAGGTGTCCCTTGTGTGATGCGATGTATAGGGGTGTGACCCCATCCTTCGCAGCCTGATTCAAGTCAGCCCCGTGAGTATGCAGATACTCGACAACATTGAGGTGTCCCGCCTGTGACGCGGTGTATAGGGGTGTGATCCCATCCTTCGTAGCCTGATTCAAGTCAGCCCCGTGAGTATGCAGATACTCGACAACGTCAAGGTGTCCCTGCTGTGATGCGATGTATAGGGGTGTGATCCCATCCTTCGTAGCCTGATTCAAGTCAGCCCCGTGAGTATGCAGATACTCGACAACATTGAGGTGTCCCTTGTATGATGCGATGTATAGGGGTGTGATCCCATCCTTCGTAGCCTGATTCAAGTCAGCCCCGTGAGTATGCAGATACTCGACAACGTCAAGGTGTCCCTGCTGTGATGCGATGTATAGGGGTGTGATCCCATCCTTCGTAGCCTGATTCAAGTCAGCCCCGTGAGTATGCAGATACTCGACAACATTGAGGTGTCCCTTGTATGATGCGATGTATAGGGGTGTGATCCCATCCTTCGTAGCCTGATTCAAGTCAGCCCCGTGAGTATGCAGATACTCGACAACTTTGAGGTGTCCCTCCTGTGATGCGATGTATAGGGGTGTGATCCCATCCTTCGTAGCCTGATTCAAGTCAGCCCCGTGAGTATGCAGATACTCGACAACATCGAGGTGTCCCTTCTCTGATGCGATGAATAGGGATGTCTCCCCATCCTCCTTAGCCTGATTCAAGTCAGCCCCGTGAGTATGCAGATACTCGACAACATTGAGGTGTCCCTCCTGTGATGCGATGTATAGGGGTGTGATCCCATCCTTCGTAGCCTGATTCAAGTCGGCCCCGTGAGTATGCAGATACTCGACAACATCGAGGTGTCCCTCGTGTGATGCGATGATTAGGGGTGTGATCCCATCCTTCGTAGCCTGATTCAAGTCAGCCCCGTGAGTATGCAGATACTTGACAACTTCAAGGTGTCCCTTCTCTGATGCGATGAATAGGGGTGTGACCCCATCCCCCGTAGCCTGATTCAAGTCAGCCCCGTGAGTATGCAGATACTCGACAACATTGAGGTGTCCCTTGTATGATGCGATGTATAGGGGTGTGATCCCATCCTTCGTAGCCTGATTCAAGTCAGCCCCGTGAGTATGCAGATACTCGACAACGTCAAGGTGTCCCTGCTGTGATGCGATGTATAGGGGTGTGATCCCATCCTTCGTAGCCTGATTCAAGTCAGCCCCGTGAGTATGCAGATACTCGACAACATTGAGGTGTCCCTTGTATGATGCGATGTATAGGGGTGTGATCCCATCCTTCGTAGCCTGATTCAAGTCAGCCCCGTGAGTATGCAGATACTCGACAACTTTGAGGTGTCCCTCCTGTGATGCGATGTATAGGGGTGTGATCCCATCCTTCGTAGCCTGATTCAAGTCAGCCCCGTGAGTATGCAGATACTCGACAACGTCAAGGTGTCCCTGCTGTGATGCGATGTATAGGGGTGTGATCCCATCCTTCGTAGCCTGATTCAAGTCAGCCCCGTGAGTATGCAGATACTCGACAACATTGAGGTGTCCCTTGTATGATGCGATGTATAGGGGTGTGATCCCATCCTTCGTAGCCTGATTCAAGTCAGCCCCGTGAGTATGCAGATACTCGACAACGTCAAGGTGTCCCTGCTGTGATGCGATGTATAGGGGTGTGATCCCATCCTTCGTAGCCTGATTCAAGTCAGCCCCGTGAGTATGCAGATACTCGACAACATTGAGGTGTCCCTTGTATGATGCGATGTATAGGGGTGTGATCCCATCCTTCGTAGCCTGATTCAAGTCAGCCCCGTGAGTATGCAGATACTCGACAACTTTGAGGTGTCCCTCCTGTGATGCGATGTATAGGGGTGTGATCCCATCCTTCGTAGCCTGATTCAAGTCAGCCCCGTGAGTATGCAGATACTCGACAACATCGAGGTGTCCCTTCTCTGATGCGATGAATAGGGATGTCTCCCCATCCTCCTTAGCCTGATTCAAGTCAGCCCCGTGAGTATGCAGATACTCGACAACATTGAGGTGTCCCTCCTGTGATGCGATGTATAGGGGTGTGATCCCATCCTTCGTAGCCTGATTCAAGTCGGCCCCGTGAGTATGCAGATACTCGACAACATCGAGGTGTCCCTCGTGTGATGCGATGATTAGGGGTGTGATCCCATCCTTCGTAGCCTGATTCAAGTCAGCCCCGTGAGTATGCAGATACTTGACAACTTCAAGGTGTCCCTTCTCTGATGCGATGAATAGGGGTGTGACCCCATCCCCCGTAGCCTGATTCAAGTCAGCCCCGTGAGTATGCAGATACTCGACAACATCGACGTGTCCCTCGTGTGATGCGATGATTAGGGGTGTGATCCCATCCTTCGTAGCCTGATTCAAGTCAGCCCCGTGAGTATGCAGATACTCGACAAAATCGAGGTGTCCCTCGTGTGATGCGATGATTAGGGGTGTGGCCCCATTCTCCTTAGCCTGATTCAAGTCAGCCCCGTGAGTATGCAGATACTTGACAACATCGAGGTGTCCCCCGTGTGATGCGATGATTAGGGGTGTCTCCCCATCCTCCTTAGCCTGATTCAAGTCAGCCCCGTGAGTATGCAGATACTCGACAACATTGAGGTGCCCCTCCCGTGATGCGATGTATAGGGGTGTGATCCCATCCTTCGTAGCCTGATTCAAGTCAGCCCCGTGAGTATGCAGATACTCGAAAACATCGACGTGTCCCTTCAATGTTGCAATGTATAGGGGTGTGGCCCCATTCTCCACAGCCTGATTCAAGTCAGCCCCGTGTGTATGCAGATATTTGACAACATCGACGTGTCCCCTAAATGATGCGATGAATAGGGGTGTGGCCCCATTCTCCTGAGCCTGATGCAAGTCAGCCCCGTGAGTATGCAGATACTCGACAACTTTGAGGTGTCCCTCGCGTGATGCGATGTATAGGGGTGTGAACCCTTTCTCCGTAGCCTGATTTAAGTCAGCCCCGTGAGTATGCAGATACTCGACAACATCGAGGTGCCCCTTGTATGATGCGATGAATAGGGGGGTGTTACCATCCTGATTCAAGTCGGCCCCCTGAGCAAGAAGGTGCTTGACGGCATCGAGGCGTCCCTCTTTTAATGCGATGTAAGGGGATGTCAACCCATACTTCGCATCGTGATTCACTTCATCTTGTTTCGACTGAGTTTTTCCATGCTTTGTATTAATATGTTCCATTCGTATGATATGAACGCCTTGGGTGTGACAGGAAACTTCCGTTGACGGGCTAATCTAGAAAGTGTCTTCTTTTCCTCGGGTTATGCTGTTAACAAAGAAGGAAAAGAACGGTGCAAAATAACAAGTTAATATGAGTCTTATACACGTCCTAGCCAACATGGCTAAATATACATATAGGAATCACCTGACTTACGAAGGGCTGTTAAGATGACTCAAATAGCTTGTGTGGTGACTTAAAGAGATTTAAAAACAACCTAAAAAAGGGCAAAACAATAGCTTCCTAAGTAACTAGCAGAAATTCTTAGGCGAATCATAGATCTTCTGATGCAACTTAATGAGTTCCTAAGATGACTAAGAACTTATGATGCTTTTTGAAGAGCTGGGGCGACTCAAAGAGCTTCTGAGGTGACTTAAAGATGTTTAAAAGGAACTCAAATAACATTAACAGCAAAATTTATATATTTCTTGGCAACTCGAAGAAAGTCTAAGGCGACCCAAAAAGCTTCTAAAACGATTTAACGAGCTTTTGAGTAGAATTTTTAAAAATCTAGAATATCTCAAAGAGCACAAATGCAAATAGTCTATAACAATCTTCATGAAGCGAGTACAAGTACTTCTAAACTAAATATCATCGTAAAGGTATCGATTTGCGTAGCTTTGACCTTGCTATCACCTTGCTAGTACTCTAGTCCACAGCTCACCTTGATCAATATAACACGATTTTGCTTATTTGGGAGCATGAAACATTGAAACAGAAACAAGTATACTCCGTGAAAGATCATGTACAAAAGTTGCGGCCGCGGGAAATATCATTTTACGCATGAATCGCTGTCTACCATCATGATTACGTCATGGAGTGCATAAATGATTTACCAACGTTACGTTTAATAGTGTACTTCTTAATGCCAAGGAATCTAGTTAAAACCAGTTCTTTGGAACTGCACAGTAATATCGCAGGCATGACCGCACATGGAAATCGCATACCGCTGCTGCAACGAAATGATTCCTTATTTGGTACACATTCTCATTGAACATGTTGAATTTACAATAATACGATCTATACAGATATATATCAAATGTGGACTTCTGTAAAAGGGGGACTTGGTTACGTTGGTATCAATGTAGTCAGGAAAACATCCTGCATAATCTTCTAGGCTTTCGCCTTTTGAAATACCGCTGGAAAAAGTTTGCTATTGAAATTGCCTGGCCAACATTTTGATGCCACATTGTGTGTGGTATGAACATTGTGTTGCTAACATTAACTTCTCAATGGTATTGAAATCAATACATTTTGATGTAATTGTTTTGCTCTTGGAAAAAAGATAAATTACATGTATAATGTTTGATACCATTTACCCACAAAACTATAAGTCTTTCAAATGTCACTTGTCTGATATTAGTTTAATCAGCACCTCTCGTTTCACGCATTTATTTTTCGGTACAGGAATCGCAAGCAAGTGCATTAAAATATACGGCAAAAGCGCGCTTTTCATCTTCAGTATGTATGGGAACAGCGTAACGGAAACAGCATGCCTGAAACAGAGAGAGCCTACAAGGATGGGATAAAGTGGTTTTAAACTATGAAAGGACAACACAGAGGCTTGAACCTGAGACCTCGAGGTCGTCGGTCACCGCTCACAGCTACGACACTCTGACATTTTGACAATTAAGATAAAGAGCCACACACGTCACGTTAATATCATGATATTCAGTGTCAATATCATGGTATCATTTTGTGTAACATGTGACGAAAATAGAGTGAACGAAAGAGAGAAAGACATTGAAGGGAGGAGAAATACCACAGTACATGTTGCATGCACCAGCGGCATTAATATTTGTAACATCGTAAAATACCCAAGTAATGTTGCATGCACTAGCGGCATTATTTTGGTAACATCCAGAAGAGATTTGTGGCTGGGTACCCCTCAATGTCGTTTCTGGCCATGGGCGCTGGTCTAAAGAAACTGCATACTCCATGTTTCGCATTTTTAAATCACCTGACTTACGAAGGGCAAGTTTGGAATTTAACGGATTACCGTCTTCCCTGTCGATCTGACGTAGCAATTCGTCAAATTCATTCGTTTCTGTTATTTGGTGCTCCTTTCAGTGTTACAATGGCTCTCTCATCAACTAAGAAAGGTTGCGATATCCGGGGCTAAGCGGGGACGTAGAGTGTGTTAGAAGGGGGTGGGGGTGCGTGAGAGGGGTGCGGGAGGGGGTGGTTGATTTTCTTGTTTGGTCCTATCGGAAAATTAAAACCCTTTTAAGTCTCTAGATTCGAATGGGGGGTGAATCTCCCCTCCCCCTCAAAATTCTTTCTTAGGAGATTCGAAGAGCAAGGTAACCACTACCCCCCCCCCCCCCAACCCCTTTCCCCTCCTCTAAATCCGCCACTGGATATTAACACGACTCAAACACTATTGTCAGAGTCACCCTCAACAAAGTTTTCAAAATCTTTAACTCTGTCCTAACAATTTGCACAACGGTTTGGTGCACCAATTGACCTACTGCTAAAGACAATTTCGCTTCTTACGAAAGTCTATTAACAAAGTCGCTCATATCAATATGCCTCAAAGCGGTGCGGTGCGGTTTGATACACTATTATTCTCATGAAAGAGCTTCGAAAGGGAATCAAAAAGATCCTGAGCGGACTTAAAGATGTTCAACTGCAATCTAAAACCTTTTAAGGCTAAATCAGTAGCTTCTTAGGTAACTGAAAGGAATTCTGAGGCAATTTAAAAAACTTTCGAATGGACTCATCAAGCTTTTGAGGTGAATGGAAGAGCTTCTAATATCACTGAATATAGCACTTCTGATGCTAGGGCGACTTAAAGAGCTTCTGGGCCGATTCAAAGAGCTTCTGTGACGACCTAAACAGCTTATAAATTGTCTCAAAAAGCCTATAAGGCAACTCAAAGAGCTTTTAAGATGACTCAAAGAGCTTTTGAGGTGACTTAAAGAGATTTAAAGCGAATCAAAAAGCTTCTAAGCGGACTTAAAAATGTTTAACTGCAACCAAGAGGAGTAGAATCGACGTCGACTCGACGCGACGTAGACTCGACTCCTGAAGACGGGCAGTCAACCTGCCCGAAACGTCAAGTCTACTCCTCTCCTGCTCAGCTTTTTACTCATTCTGGTTTACAGTCCTTTTAAGGACTACATTCACTTCAAAAGAATACTCTACTTTCAAATCTCCGCTTTCTCGCCTTTCTAATTCACCTCCAATTCTATCCACTTTTTCTAATCTCAGTCCTTCCAGGACTTTTCACATGGTGTACCGTTAAACCTCTTGCGCGATTGCTCATACCACCATGCAAACCTTCAAACATCATCTCATTCGTAGAATGTCCCCACAACGTAAATCACCGAAATACACACAAGTTAGGATTTTTTATTGTCAATTGTGGATCCCAGTTTTGGGGTATGTGCTGCATTTACATCATTCTTGATGAATCTTAATATCTGGGGAACTTCAGACGACAACTTTCATAATTAAACCATTCATAATCTTGTTTCAAACAACGGTATTAAACACATTAAGTATGATCTTACCTTTTCAACAGAGCGACGCTGTATCCATGGCCAAGGAAACGTACAATTGATAGGTTTGTTGCATCATTAGCCACAAAGCTGCGAATGGTATAGGCAGGTTGAGCAATGAGGAGGGGGGGGGGGAGACTAATAGGTTGATGGCTGTGATATCCTAGATGGGTGTATTGCTTTAATGGTGAATGTTTGAATCCAATAAACACAAGTCGTGCTATCACTAGTCCACAGCCCACCTTAATCAATATAACACGTTTATTCCACGATATCGCTGCAGATTGAAACAGAAACAAGTATTTTACTTCGTGGAACAGCATGTACACAAGTTGCGGCCGCGAGAAATATCACTGAGCAAAAATCGCTGTCTGCCACGATAATCGCGTTATGGAATGTATAAATGATTTACCAACGTTGCTTTAAATACCTGTACTCCTCAATGCCAAGGGTTCTAGTTGAAACCGTTCACTGGAACTGCACAAAAGTATCACAGGCATGACCGCACATATGGAAATCACAAACCGCTGCTGCAACGAAATGATTCCTTATTTGGTAAACATTTCGTGATTATTTCTTTGAATTCATAATAATACCAAATATGGATTTTTGTAAAAGAGATCCTTGGTCCCGTTGGTATCAATGTATTTAGGATACCATCCTCCATAAGCTTCTTGGCTTTCGCTTTTTCCCGCTATTTTTGCCGCTGGAAGAACGTTCGCTATTGAAATCCCCTGGCCAACATTATGTTGTTATACCGTGTGTAGTATGAACATTTTATTATTAGCATTTACTCCTCAATGGTACTAAATTCGATACAGTTTTAGGTAAGTGATAAAAAATGTGTCCACAAACATGTTCCTTTGCATTGTTCAAAGAAACCCGGGTATTCCCGGTTTCCAAGTTTCATACACAGAAACAGTATCCAGAAACATACCGGCCTTAACTCCTTTAAACCCTGTTATAAGTATTTAGGTACTTTTCATTATGTGTGAGTGTTGCTGAAACAATGCAATCTGTATTTGAATTGTTTAGATGAACTTCAATACATGAAACTCCTTTGCAGAAATGTTTTTAAGGAGAGATTTAAACATATATTGTATATCCGTCTCTATCCGCGTCCAGACGCAGGCCGTTTCGGTCGGAGTAAGGTCAGAATAAGGGTCAGAAGAAGCCCAATTGGAGTAGGAGGAATTGTCGGAGTAGTGCCCGTCTGGACAGAGGTCGGAGTAAGTTACTCCGAGCTTTTTTCGACCACGATACTCAGGTTTTTTTTTTTCGAGGAGTAAGGGAGCTCGGAGTAACTTACTTCGATCTGGCTCGGAGTAAATTGCCCGTGCGGACGCAAGTACGAGCTGTACTCAAGTATCTTTGACCTCATACGTCCTGGCGTAAAACTGCTGGGGTCAAATTGCTGTGTTGACATGTTGCGTAGTACATGTGTGCAGTGCAGTAGTTCGAAGTAGAAAGCTCGGTTGTGAATGAGATAATGGAGAAGAAAATTGGTGACGGAAAGAAACGCGGGGCGAATTGGGGTGTTTCTTTCTTGTTGCAGGATGAAGTAGCAGCCCGTAAAATGATATCTGGGCGTCTGCATTGATTCGCAAATTAGTGTTGCGGTAAGCACGTAAGTTCCTCCGAGTTTTTATTCATTGTTTTATATATTGGTATTATTTATTGGTATTATTTACCCAGGGAAGTCCCTTCAGTTGTTAAGGACTGTTCTACCAAGGGCCCCTGCTTTGACATATAACACAACATGGTCATGATGGTTGACATATCTATAAACAAATAACGTATATAGTTCCGTGAGAAATAAACACCATTTTGAAATTTGCATTATATTTGTTGACAATAACAGTTGAAAATGTATCCCAAGTAGAATCACTTAGTAGTAACACCAGAAGGCACACGTATCATTTATTTTCGGGACGACTTGTATTCAAGTATATGTAAATGTTTATAATTATATGTATAGTTTTTTTTTACACAAATATTACTCCGACATTTCCTCCGACCTTACTCCGACCTTACTCCGACCGAAACATCCTGCGTCTGAACGCTGGGTCGTGATAAGATAAAGATTTTTGGATTTTACTGCTGGGTATCAAAATTTTACTCCGACTAGGAATCCACGTCTGAACATGGCTTCTGAAGGAAGAATACCGCAATGTATATGTTGCATGCACTAGCGGCATAAATATTAGTAACATTGCAATATATCCAGCGGCTGTGATTGCTGGGCTAAAGAAACTGCACACTCGGTGATTCTTATTTGGAAATCATCCGACCTGACCTTCCAAGAAGAAATTCTGAATGGTACGGGTTACTTTGTTGATATAGCCAGAGTCTGTGTCTGCAAAACTAACCTCTATAAAGTACAGGCACTCTGATAAGAGATTGTGGACCAATCCCCAAAATACTTTCACACCATGTTTTTTTTTTTCATAACAAACTGGCAAAGCGTGTGTACTATTCGATGTGTTTTCTTTATAAACATGACCTTCGCTTGTCATGCTAATCCGAGTTCTTTGATGGGGACTTTTAGGTATCTGGCTCGGTGGTTTCCCTGCCGATCTGACGTAGCAAGTCGTTATTCATTGCTGCCTAATGCTATCATTCGGTGTTACAATGGCCCACCCAGCAAAACGAGTTAAAGTCACGCAGCCTTTACTAAGCGTGCGTTATGCAATATGATTTTTTTTGCTTTAACAGCTTAAACTAGGTTAGATTTAGAATCCGGACTAGAATAGGAATAGGGTAAGGTAAGGTTTAATGAGGTAATATATGATTTTAGAGCAATTATGTGGACTTTTTTTTCATTTTATGGGAATCTATACACATCCAGAAAAAGGGTGCAGTTTAAGGTAAAATGTCTTGCTTAGCAACCCTATCCCGATGAGGGTTGACTATTTCACGCCCACGGGTTCACTTCGTGTGGGATGGGGTTCAATTTTCACGAAGGTTCAAGTTTCAACTTTTCTGTATGGAATACTAGTCTTGTACAGAAACCTACATAAAACTGTGACCACCCAGCTCGAAACACACAAAAAGTCGCCCAAAATGAATTTTCACTTTTTGACATAGTTTTAAAGAGTATGTTCTAGGCTTTAAAATGATATATAACTTGTCAAAATTGGACCGTCCTAACCGAATCAAAAAATGATTAGAATGAAGGAGACTTTGGAGGTACAGTTTCACAGAAAGGGAGAAAAGAGAAATTAAAATTTGATTCATTTATGCGCGTGAAGTAAAAGTTTCAATGAAAATCTGAATCAAAACCCCAGAGCAACCGGTATGAAGGAATTACCAGATATTTGCTCTTCTTGCTCCAAAAGAAAGTTATTAAAGTGAGAATTTGCATGTAAACTGATCAATTTTAAGTATTTTGGTAACTAAATCCGTGTATACCAAACAAGTTATAATTCTCTGTTAAGAAAGTAAACGTAGACAAACTACCGTTGAGTCGACTAGCAGGCGTGGATCAACCAACCACGCAAAGGAAGACAAGGCATGAAATCAGTATTTCATGAAAATCAGTTACTCCAAGATGATATTGTGATTTAAGTGTGCATTATTATTAAGGAGATCAAAGATTTTGGTAATTGTTTACACCGTGAAAGAATCTGAGACGCTCTGTGTGATTGGCTGCCCTGAAAATGAACTCGGCGAACAAAAAGGATGGCAGGTACGGGTACGTACATGTATACGGTATGCCCAGGGATGTGTTAGGAAGGAGAAACAACTCGAGCATAGCGTATGATGTCCCATGCGCGGCACCGACATTTAGCTGCTGTCAACTTGGAAAGCAATATCTTTAACTCTCTGTTTTGTCTGTTTTTGTCTGTTTTGTATTGGGAAAACCCTGAATGACTCAATATGCACTTCATGGCGTTCAGAAATAAACCCTGAAATGTTCAAATATGGACCCTGCAGGATTCAGTTTAGTGGAAACTAGGTTGTTATCAAAAGGAAAGTAGCAAAATATATCATTAACGGTGCAACCCTAGGGATGCTGAAATAAAGCTTCTAAAGTGTAACCGGGCGTTTAGGCTGAACTTGCTCTCTAAGCCACTGATGAAAAAATCAAAAGCTTTCAAGCATATGGATCGGCTTTTGGCTTGCAGAGGGAAAAATCTTTGGCAGTTTAACTAAATTTGGGGTCTTGCAGTTAGCGGATGGTGGCGGATCTGCACTGTACCACCACTGTTATTACAACTAACAACAAGCTATGGTTTGCAGGCTCAATAGCTGGATAGTCATAACGTATTGCACAGGGTCTGGAAGCTGAGCGTGTATGTATCAGCCAATATGCCCTGTACTCTAGCTGCTCCAGCAAACTGCTTCAAGCGCGCACGGGAGCCGGGGCCCGTGGGCCCTGCGTGTATCATGTGTATAGTGGGACGTATAACTCAATCCGTATGTACGTACGTTTCGATCGTACGCTGGTATCGTGTATGCTAAGAAATAACCCCTTATTCTAGTGGCTTAAGCGGCAAGTTACACTTTGGCGGCAGGTTACACTTAAGCAGTGGTCCGTTGTCGTTCTCAATAGGTAAAAATCCATCGTAAATAGTTCTTATCTAGAACACCTCGTTTTCAATTCACATTATGCAAAGACTAGGTCTGACCATCTTCATTCAACTGTCTCTCGAAGTACGGTTGTGCGCACGCAGATTGTAATACCCCGAGATCCCTCATGATTAAATTAATGCCTAAAACATGTCTAGTGGTTCGCTATCTGTCTGTCTGTCCCGATCGCATTATGTAAACAGAAATGGGAGTGAAACAACAATAATAGCCCATATGCAAGATGCAAAATTTACTATTTCATGAGCACCCTTTTTGCTTCTTTCTTCTTTTGTACCCCTAAATGTCGTTTCTGGCAATGGGCGCTGGTCTAAAGAAACTGCATACTCCATGTTTCGCATTTTGAAAACACCTGACGTACGAAGAGCAAGTATGGAATTACCGTCTTCCCTGTCGATCTGACGTAGCAATTCGTGAAATTCATTCGTTTCTGTTATTTGGTCCTCTCATCAAAGAAGAAAGGTTGTAATATCCGGGGCTAAGCGGGGAAGTAGAGGGTTTTAGAGGGGAAAGGGGGGGGGGGGGGAGTGCGGGAGGGGGAGTGATTGATTTTTTTTTGGTGTCCTATCGGACAATTAAAACCCTTTTAAGTTTCGAGATTCGAATTGGGGGTCAATCTCCCCCCCCCCCCCTACAAAATTCTTTCTTAGGAGATTCGAAGAGCAAGGTAACCCCTTCCCCCCCTCACCCCTTTCACCTCCTCTAAATCCGCAACTGGATATGCTCTAACACGACTCAAACACTATTGTCAGAGTCGCCCTCAACAAAGGTTTTAAAATCTTTAACTCTGTCCTGAAAATTCGTAAAACGGTTTGATGCACCAGTTGACCTACTGCTAAAGACAATGTCGCTGGTTACGAAAGTCTATTGACAAAGTCGCTCATATCAATATGCCTCAAAGCGGTGCGGCGCGGTATTATTCTCATTAAAGAGCTTCGAAAGCGAATCAAAAAGCTCCTGAGCGGACTTACACAGATATATATCAAATGTGGACTTCTGTAAAAGGGACACTTGGTTACGTTGGTGTCAATGTACTCAGGCAAACATCCTGCATAATCTTTTAGGCTTTCGCCTTTTGAAATACCGCTGGAAAAAGTTTGCTATTGAAAATCCAAAAGCTCCTGAGCGGACTTAAAGATGTTCAACTGCAATCTACAAAATTTTGAGGCAAAATCAGTAGCTTCTTAGGTAACTGAAATAAATTCTGAGGCAACTCAAAAAGCTTCCGAATGGACTCATCAAGCTTTTGAGGTGACTAAAAGAGATTTTGGACCGTCCTAACCGAATCAAAAAATGATTAGAATGAAGGAGACTTTGGAGGTACAGTTTCACAGAAAGGGAGAAAAGAGAAATTAAAATTTGATTCATTTATGCGCGTGAAGCAAAAGTTTCAATAAAAATCTGAATCAAAACCACAGAGCAACCGGTATGAAGGAATTACCAGATATTTGCTCTTCTTGCTCCAAAAGAAAGTTATTAAAGTGAGAATTTGCATGTAAACTGATCAATTTTAAGTATTTTGGTAACTAAATCCGTGTATACGAAACAACTTATAATTCTCTGTTAAGAAAGTAAACGTAGACAAACTACCGTTGAGTCGACTAGCAGGCGTGGATCAACCAACCACGCAAAGGAAGACAAGGCATGAAATCAGTATTTCATGAAAATCAGTTACTCCAAGATGGTATTGTGATTTAAGTGTGCATTATTATTAAGGAAATCAAAGATTTTGGTAATTGTTTACACCGTGAAAGAATCTGAGACGCTCTGTGTGATTGTCTGCCCTGAAAATGAACTCGGCGAACAAAAAGGATGGCAGGTACGGGTACGTACATGTATACGGTATGCCCAGGGATGTGTTAGGAAGGAGAAACAACTCGAGCATAGCGTATTCAATCACTACAAAGCTTTGGTGTCCCATGCGCGGCACCGACATTTAGCTGCTGTCAACTTGGAAGGCAATATCTTTAATTCTCTGTTTTGTATCTTTTTGTCTGTTTTGTACTGGGAAAACCCTGAATGACTCAATATGCACTTCATGGCGTTCAGAAATAAACCCTGAAATGTTCAAATATGGACCCTGCAGGATTCGGTTTAGTGGAAACTAGGTTGTTATCAAAAGGAAAGGAGCAAAATATATCATTAACGGTGCAACCCTAGGGATGCTGAAATAAAGCTGCTAAAGTGTAACCGGGCGTTTAGGCTGAACTTGCTCTCTAAGCCACTGATGAAAAAATCAAAAGCGTTCAAGCATATGGATCGGCTATTGGCTAGCAGAAAGATAAAATCTTTGGCAGTTTAACTAAATTTGGGGTCTTGCAGTTAGCGGATGGTGGCGGATCTGCACTGTACCACTATCGCGATCACAACTAACAACAAGCTATGGTTTGCAGGCACAATAGCTGGTTAGTCATAACGTATTGCACAGAGTCTGGAAGCTGAGAGTGTATGTATCAGTCAATATGGCCTGTACTCTAGCTGCTCCTGCAAATACAGCTTCAAGCGCGCACGGGCGCCGGGGCCCGTGGGCCCGGCGTGTATAGTGGGACGTCTAACTCAATCCGTATGTACGTACGTTTCGATCGTACGCTGGTATCGTGTATGCTAAAAAACACCATTATTTTAGTGGCTTAAGCGGCAAGTTACACATAAGCAGTGGTCCTATGTCGTTCTCAATAGGTAAAAATCCATTGTAAATAATTCTTATCCAGGACACCTCGTTTTCAATTTACATTATGCAAAGACTAGTTCTGACCATCTTCATTCAGCTGTCTCTCGAGGAACGGTTGTGCGCAAGCAGATTGTAATGCCCCGAGATCCCTTATGATTATATTAATGCTTAAAACATGTTTAGTGGTTTGCTACCTGTCTGTCTTTCCCGATCGCATTATGTAAACAGAATTGGGAATGAAATAACAATAATAGCCTATATGCAAGATGCACAATATACCATTTCATGAGCACCATTTTTGCTCCTTCCTTCTTTTGTACCCCTAAATGTCGTTTCTGGCCATGGGCGCTGGTCTAAATAAACTGCATACTCCATGTTTCGCATTTTGAAATTACCTGACGTACGAAGAGCAAGTTTGGAATTTAACGGATTACCGTCTTCCCTGTCGATCTGACGTAGCAATTCGTCAAATTCATTCGTTTCTGTTATTTGGTCCTCTCATCAACAAAGAAAAGATGCGATATCCGGGACTAAGCGGGGACGTAGAGTGTGTTAGGGGGGGGGGGGGGGGGGGGAGTGGCTGATTCAAACACTATTGTCAGAGTCACCCTCAACAAAGTTTTCAAAATCTTTAACTCTGTCCTAACAATTCGTAAAACGGTTTGGTGCACCAATTGACCTACTGCTAAAGACAATTTCGCTTCTTACGAAAGTCTATTGACAAAGTCGCTCATATCAATACGCCCCTAAGCGGTGCGGTGCGGTATGATACACTATTATTCTCATTAAAGAGCTTCGAAAGCGAATCAAAAAGCTCCTGAGCGGACTTACACATATATATATATATCAAATGTGGACTTCTGTAAAAGGGATACTTGGTTACGTTGGTATCAATGTAGTCAGGAAAACATCCTGCATAATCTTCTAGGCTTTCGCTTTTTGAAATACCGCAGGAAAAAGTTTGCTATTGAAATTGCCTGGCCAACATTTTTGATGCCAACATTGTGCGTGGCATAAAAGTTGTGTTGCTCACATTTACTTCTCAATGGTATTGAAATCGATACATTTTGAGGTAATTGTTTTGCTCTTGCAAAAAAGATAAATTACACGTATAATGTTTGATACCATTTACCCAAAAAACTATAAGTCTTTCAAGTGTCACTGGTCTGATATTAGTTCAATCAGCTCTTTCTACTTGACTTCCCCAGCCCCGCTGTATGCTCTGGCTATGATTTGTTAATTTTTGGCAGGATCGATTCACCTAGACCCTCTCGTTTCACGCATTTATTTTTCGGTACAGGAATCGCAAGCAAGTGCATTAAAATATGCGGCAAAAGCACGCTTTTCATCTTTAGTATGCGTGGGGACAGCGTAACGGAAACAGCATGCCTGAAACAGAGAGAGCCTACAAGGATGGGATAAAGTGGTTTTAAACTATGAAAGGACAACACAGAGGATTGAACCTAAAACCTCGAGGTCGTCGGTCACCGCTCACAGCTACGGCACTCTGACACTTTAAAATTTTAGAGCCACATACGTCATGTTAATATCACGATATTCAGTGTCAATTTCATGGTATCACTTTGTGTAACATGTGAAGAAAATAGAGAGAACGAAAGGGAGAAAGAAAGAGAGGAGGTGCCGGACTTATATGTGGACAGGAAAAAAAACCCGTAGTTTACGCGAATTACTACAAAAAGTTATGTTTACACTTAAAACCCGTTTCAGTATGCTGATGTTCATATATCTATATTAGATCCACTCTCCCTCTCTCCCTAGGTCTCCCTATATTTCATACTGTCGCCCTTCTCCTCCTTGCTCACCTGTGTCCCTCTTTTTTCTCTTTTGTAGATTTCATGGTTCACTTATTTCACAATTTACAGAAAACAACATTAAAATGATAGCAAAGATTATTACTCAAAAAACGAACAGTCTGAGCTTCATTGGAAGTTAAGGTTATTTGTCATTTTTCCTGTTTTACAGATTTTGTTTTTTTACAGACATTGAAGGGAGGAGAAATACCACAGTACATCCTGCATGCACCAGCGGCATTAATTTTTGTAACATCGCAAAATATCCATGTAATGTTGCATGCACTAGCGGCATTATTTTGGTAACATCCAGAAGAGATTTGTGGCTGGGTACCCCTAAATGTCGTTTCTGGCCATGGGCCCTGGTCTAAAGAAACTGCATACTCCATGTTTCGCATTTTGAAATCACCTGACTTACGAAGAGCAAGTTTGGAATTTAACGGATTACCGTCTTCCCTGTCGATCTGACGTAGCAATTCGTCAAATTCATTTTTTTTCTGTTATTTGGTCCTCTCATCAACAAAGAAAGGTTGCAATATCCGGGGCTAAGCGGGGACGTAGAGGTTGTTAGAGGGGGGGGGGGGGGGGGGGTGCAGGAGGAGGGAGTGGTTGGTTTTTCTTGTTTGGTCCTATCGGACAATTAAAACCCCTTTTAGTTTCGAGAATCGAATGGGGGGTTAATCTCCCCTCCTTCAGCCCACAAAATTCTTTCTTAGGAGATTCGAAGAGCAAGGTAACCCCTACCCCCACCCCTTTTACCTCCTCTAAATCCGCCACTGGATATGCTCTAACACGACTCAAACACTATTGTCAGAGTCACCCTCAACAAAGTTTTCAAAATCTTTAACTCTGTCCTAACAATTCGTAAAACGGTTTGGTGCACCAATTGACCTACTGCTAAAGACAATTTCGCTGGTTACGAAAGTCTATTGACAAAGTCACTCATATCAATATGCCTCAAAGCGGTGCGGCGCGGTATGATACACTATTATTCTCATGAAAGAGCTTCGAAAGGGAATCAAAAAGCTCCTGAACGGACTTACACAAATATATTTCAGATGTGGACTTCTGTAAAAGGGATACTTGGTTACGTTGGTATTAATGTAGTCAGGAAGACATCCTGCATAATTTTCAAGGCTTTCGCTTTTAGAAATACCGCTGGAAAAAGTTTGCAATTGAAACTGCCTGGCCAACATTTTGATGCCACATTGTGTGTGGTATGAAAATTGTTTTGCTAACATTTACTTTTTAATGGTATTGAAATCAATACATTTTGATGTCATTGTTTTTCTCTTGGAAAAAAGATAAATTACATATATAATGTTTGATACCATTTACCCACAAAAGTATAAGTCTTCCAAGTGTCACTTGTCTGGTATTATTTTAATCAGCACTGTCTACTCGACTGCCCCAACCCTGCTGTATGTTGTGGCTATGGTTTGTTAATTTTTGGCAGGATCGACTCACCTAGATAATCTTCTAGGCTTTCGCCTTTTGAAATACCGCTGGAAAAAGTTTGCTATTGAAAATCCAAAAGCTCCTGAGCGGACTTAAAGATGTTCAACTGCAATTTACAAAATTTTAAGGCAAAATCAATAGCTTCTTAGGTAACTGAAAGAAATTCTGAGGCAACTCAAAAAGCTTCCGAATGGACTCATCAAGCTTTTGAGGTGACTAAAAGAGCTTCTAATATAGCACTTCTGATGCTTCTTAAAGAGCTAGGGCGACTTAAAGAGCTTCTGAGCTAATTCAAAGAGCTTCCATGACGACCTAAAAAGCTTCTAAAATGTCTCGACAAAGCTTATAACTGTATAAGACGACTCGAAGAGCTTTTAAGATGACACCAAGAACTTGTGAGGTGACTTAAAGAGATTTAAAGCGAAGCTTCTGCATGAGCGGACTTAAGAATGTTGAACTGCAACCTAGAGGAATTGAATCGACGTAGACTCGACTCGACGTAGACTCGATTCCTGAAGACGGGCAGTCAACCTGCCCGAAACGTCGAGTCTACTCCTTTACTGCTCAGCTTTTTACTCATTCTGGTTTACAGTCCTTTTAAGGACTACACTCATTTCGTAAGAATATTCTACTTTCAAATCTCCGCTTTCTCGCCTTTCTAATTCACCTCCAATTCTATCCACTTTTTCTTATCTCAGTCCTTCCAGGACTTTCACAATGTGTACCGTTTAACCTCGTGCGCGATTGCTCATACAACCATGCAAACCTTCAACCACCATCTCATTCGTAGAATGTCCCCAAAACGTAAATCACTGAGATACACATATGTTAAGATTTTTTATTGTCAATTGTGGATCCCAGTTTTGGGGTATGTGCTATATTCACATCATTCTTGATGAATTTTAATATATGGGGAACTTCAGAGGACAGCTTTCATAATCAAACCTTTCATAATCT
>OZ022592.1:13582600-13623887 GCA_963669155.1 Arbacia lixula | reverse complement strand
AATTGTTACTCATAATTTTGTTTATGCAGGTCAGAGCCCTACATCCAGATTCAAGGTTCCAAATCAAGGTGAGAATTTAATCTTTCATATGGGTAAGAACTGGTCCCAAGGCCCAATCCATTTCCTCACTGAGGGCAGTTACATTTCATTAATCGAGACAACCATCAAAACCACCACCAGCACAACAGCAACAACATATATTATGTAATCATTACCCCTTTTTTTTCTCTCCCTTCCCCATGCCAGGGCCAACACCCACTCCTGGAGCCCAAATGGGGGCAGCACCGAGCCCAAACCAGTCCATCTTCTCGCCCCCGCAGCCACAGCAATCACCACAACCCCCGCCACAACCACCCCCACAACCACAACAGCAACAGCAGCAACAGCAACAGCCACAGCAGCAGCAACAGACGCCCTCGCAGCAACAACAACAGCAGCAGCAGCAACCAGTGAGCCAGCCAGGCACCACCCAGCAAACCTCAGGGGCGTCTCTCACTTCCCATCAACAGCAGCAGCAATCCAAGGCTACCAGTCAGGTGAGAGATGTGGCGGGGTGGGGGCAGTACGGATGGGGGGCGTAGCGGTAGGGGTGGGGGGCTTGGTGGTAGGGGAGGGGTGCGTGGTGGAAGGGGAGGGGGGCGTGGTGGAAGGGTTGAAGGGTGTGGCGGTAGGGGTGAAGGGTGTGGCGGTAGGGGTAGGGGGCGTGGCAGTAGGGGTGAGTGGTGGTAAGGGGGGGGGGAAGTAGAGGGGCATGGCTGTAGGAATGGGGGGCGTGGCAGTAAGGGAAGGGGGTGGCAGTGCCATGCAACAAAATAGCTCCTATGGTCAACAAAAGATTCCTTGTAAATATTTTTGCAAATTTTCCTTTTTACCCCCATGTATTAAGCTATTACTAATGGTTAGATTTATTGGCAATCGTAAACCCAGGTCTAGTTAGGATGTCAAGCGTTGCCGTGGAACTGCTGTTACTGAAGGGGTGTGGCTAAATTGCGCCCTGAAAGGAATGTGAAGCTTTATTCCTAGCCTGCCGTCTTATATCCATCTAATACAAAGGCCACACTCTTTTATTTGCTGGTAGCCATTGTGCTGGGAATTCCCCTGGGAATTCCCCTTAAATTAACAAAGTACATGTACTATACCATTGACAGAATTTACATGCGCATGTGTGCAAATGGCTACAATGTTCAGGTATGTAGGAATGATGTCACGAATAGTACTTTTTGGCCCTCCAAAAATGCGACATCAGAGGGTTCCGAGCCAGGGCAGATAGTACTTTTTCCAGAGACTGAAGAACCATTTTTGGTCACATGCAGTGCTCTTAACCAGTCAACGGACAAGACGATTTTCATGAGGGATATAATATTGTCATGCACTAAGAGACGATGCTGTTTCATATTAGGTGCTATATATGAGAACTGGGCCCTGTTGCATAAAACTTACCATTAATGGTAACTTTGCTACCAATGGCAATTTCTATGGAAACCTTGAATTTGATTAGCTGTCGAGCTGTGTTACCATGGTAGTTACCATTGATTGTAGAGTTACCATTAATGGTGAGCTTTGTGCAACAGGGCCCTGGATATCATTTTTAATCTGTTAGCATTTTATGTCAATTTATACGTGTTCTAACTGTTCCCGTTTTCTTCTCTCTCTCTCTCATTTCTGTTTTTTTATGGAAGATCTTGAGCGTGTTCACTCCAGAGAAATTGGAACGCATCATCATGTTGAAGCATCAGCAGCAACAACAACAACAACAGCAGCAGCTGAAGCACAAACAAATCCCTCAACCGACGATGAACAAGATTCCGTCATCAAACATGTTCCCTCAGACGCAGCAGGTATGTTGTGCAAATATGGATACTCTTCGAAATAAGATGTTTGAATGGTCAGATCAGTTAGTAAGGCTGATATTTAAAAGGAATGGATATCTAACAGACGATCAAGGAGATTCCGTCATCAAACATGTTCCCTCAGGCGCAGCAGGTATGTTGTACTAGACAGCGAGATGTGCAAATATGGATACTCCTTGAAATAAGATGTTTGAATGGTCAGATCAGTTAGAAAGGCTGATATTTAAAAGAAATGGATATCTAACAGACGATGAACAAGATTTGGTCGTCAAACATATTTCCCCAGGCATAGCAGGTATTTTTAGAATTTAGATTTTTTTTAGACAGAGAGATGTGCAAATATGGATACTCCTTGTAATAAGATGTTTGAATTGTTCATCAGCAACTAAGGCTGATATTTAGAAGAAATGGATATCTAACAGACGATGAACACGATTCCGTCGTCAAACATGTTTCCTCACACGCAGCAGGTATGTTGTACTAGGCAGGGAGATGTGCAAATAGAGATACTCCTTGAAAGATAGATTATTCTAGGGATATTTTATTCTAGGGGAGATAATATTTTTATCTCTGTAGATTTTCAGAGAAGACCACCCCCTGGATATATGTGGTAGTATTGCACAATGCTGGCTTAGGAGACATTTACAGTGAGACTTCTACACTTAGATCGCTCAAAGGAGTCTGAGGAAACAAGGTCTTGACATAAACGGGTGCTCTTTAGAACACTTAACTTGTTTACACGTTTCACTTTGGCACGTATTCTAAACACAGGTTTAACACAATCAGTGTACTTTACCTGGACTAACTTTATAGGGTGCAAAATAAATCATCTGATGCTGTCACAGAATCATTGATTTTCATCACAGAATTACACAACAGTGGGTAATTTCAATTATTTGATGTAATCATGATGTGGACAAACTCAATATACCGTAGTGATTCTGCAGACAACATCAATGATATTGAATCATTAGTTTTATTTTATGTTGTTTTGTTTGGCGTCCCATAAATTTAGTCCAGGCTTAGTACACTGCTTGGTTTAAACCTCTGCATCAGTGGTAACTACCATGGGAACCATGCTTAACAGCCAATCAAATTCAAGGTTTCTATAGAAGTTGCTATTGAAAGCAAAGTTACCATCAATGGTAAGTTTTATGCAACAGGGCCCTGTTCAGAATACGGGCTATGGTTCGAGTGAAACAACAAATGTGATATTCATGCCCTGGTGATCTCCCTATAAGTGTTGTTGATAGAGCAGGTTTCACTATGTGATGTTTTTTATCATCAACAGCAACAACCCCAACAGCAGCAGCAACAACAACAACAGCAGCAGCAACAACAACAACAGCAGCAACAACAGCAGCAGCAGGTTACGGCAAAGAGCAACATGCAGAAGATGCTTCAGTCGGGCAATACCTCGGTGTCGTCACCGCTGGCCCAGGGCATGAGCCAAGCACAGCCCAACATCACCATCACAAGCTCCCAACCGCTGTTTCATATGGCACAGGTGAGAGAGAGAGAGAGAGAGAGAGAGAGAGGGAGGGAGAGAGAGAGAGAGAGAGAGAGAGAGAGATACAGAGAGAGAGAGAGAGAGAGAGAGATAGAAAGAGAGAGGGAGAGAGAGATACAGAGAGAGAGAGAGAGAGCTCCTAGCTGCTGTTTCATATGGCGCAGGTGAGAGAGAGAGAGAGAGAGAGAGAGAGAGAGAGAGAGGAGAGAGAGAGAGAGAGAGAGAGAGAGAGAGATGGAGAGAGAAAGAGAGAGAGAGAGAGAGATAGAGAGAGATATAGAGAGAGAGATAGAGAGAGAGATAGAGATAGAGAGAGAGAGAGAGAGAGAGAGAGAGAGAGAGAGAGAGAGAGAGAGAGAGAGATACAGAGATACAAAGAGAGAGCTCCGAGCTGCTGTTTCACATGTCACAGGTGAGAGAGAGAGAGAGAGAGTGAGGGAGAGAGATACAGAGAGAGAGAGAGCTCCTAGCTGCTGTTTCATATGTCACACGTGAGAGAGAGAGAGAGAGAGTCATAGGGCGTCAGACGTGCTTTTATACGCACACAAAACTGAGTTTCGTATGTACTCCGTATAAATTTCCCCGTCTGAATGACCACGTTCAAAGAAACTTATTTCAAAACTCGCATTATTATTTCCTTGTGTGCAGAATACTTCGACCATGTCTGGCGTGCGTGCGCCCAACGCAGCCTTATTGGCTGTCCGCCAGATCAACGAAGAAGCTGAGAAACAACGCGCCATCCCTCAGGGTAAGGCCTTAGAATGATTGATTAATTGATTGATTGATTGATTGATTCTGTGATTGATGGATGGATGGAAGGATGGCTGAATAGAAGAATGTATGAATGGATAGATGGATCAATGGATTGATTGATAGATGGCTGGCTAGCTGGATGAATTGCTGATTGACTGATTGATTGACTGATTGATTGATTGATTGATTGATTAATTGATTAATTCCACTGTAATGACAATTTAATTTGGAATACAGCAATGCACACATTCATGAATGTATTTGCGCTTTCACCCAGTTGCTTCAAATGTTAGTATTCTTTGAAAATTTGTAACAAAGTACCTCAAATATGTGGTTTGAGGTTTTAACTGTTGATATCAACTGTTAAAAATAATAAAGAGCTGTATCACGTGAAAGAGCATAAATTTCTGCACAAGAAGAATCCTTTTGGGGCATTTAATGATATACATGTATATGTATTACCTCCGTAATGATTTTTCAAAGCAAATAAGGGGAATTGTTATGCCTCACATCGTAGTTGGCCAACACATGCAGACCCCGGGCATGAGTCAGTATCCCCAGCAACAGGCCACGCCCCAGCAACCCAACCAGGTGGCCGCGCCCCCCGGCAACCAGAAGGCAGGCTCTGGCATGGGCACCCCGCCCACGTTTGGTCCCCAGGCCCCCGGAGGGATGGGTGGGCCCGGTATGATGGGAGGCCCACAGCAGGCCCAGGTAAGCATGGCGTCTGTTTAAAGGGATAGTTCACCCTGAAAATAAGTTGGTTTCAATCATTTCAGACACATGAAGGAAGCATGTTAGTGAAGGTGTGATGAAAATCCGTCAAAGGATAAGAAAGTTATGAACTTTTAGAGTTTTCATTTGTGATGTCACATGCGATGTCTTTCATGTTTCTGCTTTAATTGAAACCAATTTCTTTTCAGGGTGGACTATCCCTTTAAGTATCCATAACCCCTATCCGCGAATACGATAGGAAATCACTCAAATAATGAGGTATTCGCTTCCTCCATTTGTCCGCTTATTTTGCGGCTATTTTGTGCATGGAGACTTAGTGATAATACTGCAATACTGCAATACTGCTTTGTGCATTATTTCCAGGCATGTGTTTCACTAATCACACCGCTCGTATGGATTAGCAAAACATGTCATCAATGCCTGTTTGCTCTAGCTAAGGGTGTGGAGAGAGTCCAGCTGTCCACAACAGGACATTATTACGAATACAAATCATTCCGTTGTCAAAAACAGAAAAAAGCAATTTATGGAATTATTTTGTACACAACATATGGGAGAGCAGCTCGCACATGACGTCACAAAATTGAAATTGCAAAAGATCATAATTTTCTCATCCTTTCGACGGATTTTCATCGAACCTTCACTAATGTATTTCTTTGACGAGTCTCCTTTTATTGAAACCAAAATAATTTCAGGGTGAACTATCCCTGTAATGTGTGCATCAATCATTCAGCATTTCACTCAATTTTCTTTCTCATTCACCCATTCATTTGTTGAGACATTCATTCATTCACTGATCCATTCATCAATTTTTCACTCATTCATCCATTCACTTATTTATTCATTCATTCATTCATTCATCCAGACATTAACTTTCATCCATCCATTCATTCATTCATCCATTCATTCATTCATCCATTCATTCATTCATTCATATATTAATTCATCCATTCATTCATCCATCTATTCATTCCTTTATTTATTCATTCATTCATCCATTCATTCATCATTCATTCGTTCATTTATTTATTTATTCATTCATTAACTTTCATCCATCCATTCATTCATATATTTATCAATTCATCAACTTTCTTTCATTCATTTATTCGTTCATTCTTTAACTGTCATTTATCCATTGACTTATGAACCCCTCATCTATTAGTCTATCCATCCTTTCATCCATCCCTCCATCCAATCATTCATTCATTCATCCATCCATCCATCCATCCATCCATCCAGCCATTCATTCATTCATTCATTCATTCATCCATCCAACCATTCATTCATTTATCCATCCATCCACCCACCCACCCACCCATCCATCCATCCATCCATCCATCCATCCATCCATCCGTCCATCCAACCATCCATCCATCCATTCATCCACCCATCCATCCATTCATTCATTCATCCACCCATCCATCCAACCATCCATCCATCCATTCATCCATCCATCCATCCATCCACCCATCCATCCATCCATCCATCCATCATCCATCATCCATCCATCCATCCATCCATCTAACCATCCATCCATCCATCCATCCAACCATCCATCCATCCATCCATCCATCCATCCATCCATCCAACCATCCATCCATCCATCCATCCATCCATCCATCCATCCATCATCCATCATCCATCCATCCATCCATCCATCTAACCATCCATCCATCCATCCATCCAACCATCCATCCATCCATCCATCCACCCACCCATCCATCCATCCATCCATCCATCCACCCACCCACCCATCCATCCATCCATCCACCCATCCACCCATCCATCCATCCAACCATCCATCCATCCATCCACCCATCCAACCATCCATCTGTAATTCTGTCCATCCTTTCATTTATCCAATCGTCCGTCCATCCTTTCTTCCAGTTATCCATATCTTCCTCTCTTTCCTCGTCATGCAGGGAGGTAACATTCCAATTCCGCAGCCGGTGATGCCAGGGCAAAGCATGATGGGAACTCCGCAGCCTGGTAACCCGGTAAGTAAACTTATTGGCCAGACTTCACAAAAGATTTTTTTTTATATGTTTTGGTTGAACTTTCTCTCATTTCTTTATTTCTGCATCAGCCGAGTTTATACTTGGTACAAATGAGTCTTGGCTGATACCACATGTGTGTTGATGATGAGGCCAAAGGTCATCTCTGGGTCAAAACATCAAATGATATGAGGCCATGTGCATCATTTTTCTGAAAAAAAATTTGCCCAGCACATTCATTATTCGTCCTTATTAAGTTTTTACGTTAAATTAAGCGTGCTTATCTGCTGCTATGCCACAGCATTTACTTAAAGCCCCCGTCACACTTATTCGGAATCAGCAGGAATCAAGCAAAACCAGCCAGAATGAAAAATTTTCAAAATTCGAGCCACATTCGGGAGGGAATTTCAAACTGAGCTAAATATGTAAAAATGCTGTTCGAATACTTAGAATGCCCTTCGAACCCATTTTCGAAATATTCTTTTTATTGGATCTAGAATGCAGGTCGATTGTAGTTGGAACACAGTAGGAATATTTAGAATGCAGTTAGAATGCAGTCGAGTGCTGTTGGACTGCATTTGAATGCCGTTCAATGTTTTTCCAATGCACGGATGCACCTTGACAGTTTTGAGCATGAGCAAAACATTCAGGCCAGACACAAGAATGGACCCAAATATTTGGAATGCACTCAGAATGCAGTCAGAATGCACTTTGAATATCCAGGATTGTGCCAAAAATTTTCATTCCAACGGCATTCCGGCTTATTCCGCCTCTCGTGCAACTAGGGTATAAACCGTGGTCTTAATCTATAACTCCTTTGTGAATGTACGTGGGCTATTGACTATAATACTGTATCAGCTGTTGCATATTCTTCTCCATTCAATTCAATTCAAGGTTTTTTGTAATCACGTTCGCAGATATACAGCTGCATTGTGACAATAGACCAGTTTGTAGTTGCACTATTGTTGGACTATCCACTGAATAAGTACGACTAGACTGCAGACTGGGATTTGTTCATGAAGCTGTGTTGGACTGTGGGAGTAAAGACATTTTACAATGTGCCCGGAACAAAAACCGAAGCAGGTGCATATGATGGGATGTTCTTTCACAACCTCCTCAGAACTGAATAGCTGTTGCCGTGTCTGCATGGTAATAAGTTGAAATGTGGTGGACTCTATAATGAATGTCCATTTTACTCTGTTAGTAGTGCCATGGACCTGGACCCTGTTGCATAAAACTTACCATCAATGGTAACTCTGCCATCATTGGTAACTACCATGGTAATACCACCTGATAGCCAATCAAAGTCAAGGTTACCATAGAAGTTAATATTGATGGCAGAGTTACCATTAATGGTAAGTTTTATGCAACGGGGTCCAGAGATCATTTTCTATTAGCAACAATTTCCATGTCCTTGCCTGTGCGTCTTCCAGCCCAGTGCCATTGGAGTAGCTACCCGCATCCCTCAGCAGGTGACTTCCCAAGCTGGGCAGGCGGGCCCCAGTGGGCCGGGGGGCCCAGGGGCAGCTGGTCCGCAGGGCCCCCCTCAACAGCAGCAGCAGCAGCCGTCACAACAGATCATCTGGACTGGGTCCCTGGAGTGGCATGATGTAAGCAGCTTGCTCTGTCTGTTTGTATGTGTGTGTGTGTGTGTGTGTGCTGTTTGTCTGTTTGTCTGTCTTTCTTACTGAGTCCCTGGAGTGGCATGATGTAAGTAGCTTGCTCTGTCTGTTTGTATGTGTGTGTGTGTGTGGTGTGTGTGTGTGTGTGTGTGTGCTGTTTGTCTGTCTTTCTGACTGAGTCCCTGGAGTGGCATGATGTAAGTAGCTTGCTCTGTCTGTTTGTATGTGTGTGTGTGTGTATGGTGTGTGTGTGTGTGTGTGTGTGTGTGTGGTGTATGTGTGTGTGTGTGTGTGCTGTTTGTCTGTCTTTCTGACTGAGTCCCTGGAGTGGCATGATGTAAGCAGCTTGCTCTGTCTGTTTGTATGTGTGTGTGTGTGTGTGTGTGTGTGTGGTGTGTGTGTGTGTGTGTGTGTGTGTGTGGTGTGTGTGTGTGTGTGTGTGTGTGTGTGTGTGTGCTGTTTGTCTGTCTTTCTGACTTCTGACTGAGTCCCTGGGGCGGTATTCAATTCAATACTTAAGTATAAAAAATAAGACAAATACTTAGTATTTGGCTTAAATAAAATACTTAGCCAAAAATGGTATTCAAAGGACGATTTTTGTCTTAAGTATTTGGCTAAGTATAAGTAAAAATATCAAGTAAATACTTAAGTATTTTTTGTACTTAAGTATGTTTGCTATTCAAATGAGTATTTTTGACTAAGTATTTTGCCTACTCTTGATAGGACACTTAAGATAGGCCTATATATCCATTCGTAGTTGAAAGTTTTGAGAAATGGCTGTTTTGAGAAATGGCTGCATTCATCTTCACAATCACCATCAAGAAATTTGCCAACATCTTGCTTATCATCAGCGTGTACATCCTCTTCAAAAATACATTGACACTGAATTAATCAAACGGTATCGATAAATCGTAACGGGATTCGTCGCATAACTGAGCTCGTAGCACAAGACATCACCAAAGAGCAACACAAATAATTAACTTAGGCCATAACAGATTGCAGACATTGCCTGTACGGTTACGCTACGCTACGCCTACGGCACGGTACCTGTACTACGCATACACTGCCATTCGTCGGCTCAGAGTGGACGAACGAAGGACCAAAGCAGGTCATTATATTGAAGTTCTGAACGGAATAAAATACGCACCTTTTAGTAAAATCTTGTGTCACTTCGTTTCGTATGCTGGTAATTGATGTCCAACACGTATTCTTGCTCCACGGAAAGACTGAGAGTCTGTTAATGCTATTTTAGTACTAAACTAGACCATCTAAAGCGCTGCGCGTACAATATACAGTCGGTGTTGCGAGGCAGCGCTGCGCTAGTGCGCTTCGAATTCGCAGCGCTCTTCGTCTTTGGTTAGACTACCATACGTTGCGGTACACCGTACGTGTACACAAAACCTATGGAAATTCACCGCACAAAATGATTGTGCGATTGTTCTTTTAACACGCAAAGAGCCATAGAGAATTTTCTGAAAAAAAATTTACAAAACTGTTCGCCAGCTGTGATGAATCAGCTGATGTGCGTGACGTCACAATTTTGCTTAGATTTTTACTTAATTGTCGTCTACCTAAGTATTGATCTAAGAACTGTCTTGAATATGGATTAAGCCAAATACTTAGCTGAGCCAAATACTAAGTATTTTTTATACTTTTCTTAAGTATCGAATTGAATACCGGCCCTGGAGTGGCACGATGTAAGCAGCTTGCTATGTCTGTTTGTATGTATGTGTGTGTGTGTGTGCTGTTTGTCTGTATGTCTGTCTTTCTGACTGAGTCCCTGGAGTGGCATGATGTAAGCAGCTTGCTCTGTCTGTTTGTATGTGAGTGTGTGTGTGTGTGGTGTGTGTGTGTGTGTGTGTAAATGTGTATGTGTGTGTGTGAGTGTGTGTGTGTATATATCTGTCTATCTGACTGGGGGGAATGGTCAATCTTCAGGGTGAACTGTCCCTTCAGTGTGCTGGACACTTGAAAACAAACTCCTTGACCATTCGCATGTTTTCTCTCCCAGAGGTCACGGTCAGTCCCGAATGACCAGAAGCAGACGCGATCGGTCAACTGCCACATCCTGGCCTCTCCGGACACGAACCTCAAAACGGACACTTGGCCCAAGCAGCTTATCATGCAGGTCATTCCACACAAGTTCCTGGTAAGTGCTAGCCTCCTTTACCAGGCCCTTTGACAGAGCTAATCCAAACTCTCACATGTACAGTGTAACATAACACCTGTACAGAAAGACTGTGTGGCTATAAAGGCCATCTATCACAAGTGTAGTTTGAGGTTTGGTGAAGAGTTTCTTCTACTACTACCATTGCTAGTAATACTACTACTATGATATTTACTACTGCTACTACTGCTACTACTATGACATTTCATAAATACTACTTCTACAGATCGTGCTATCAGTACTGCTACTACTACCACTATTATGATGCCTATTACCAGTTCTGCTGCTACTACTATTACTACTACTACTACTACTACTACTACTACTACTACTACTACTACTACTACTACTACTACTACTACTACAACTACTACTTCAACTACTACTTTTGCTACTACAACTACTACAACTTCAACTACAACTACTACCAGTTCTTCTGATATTCATGTTTCTGCATTATAACAAAACCATATTATATAGAGATGCAGAGGTATATGAAACAATCATATTTAGTAGCAAATGTGAAAGCATTTTTTTCTCAATTCCCCTGCCCTCCCCCCCTTCTTATAGTGTAAATGAGAAAGGGGGGGGGGGGGGGGGAATGACTCCAATGCTGACACCGTTTTCTATGTTTGGTTCTACAGCAACAGCTGGGGTCTCTGGTGAAGAACAACACCACCGTTCTCTTCTCCTTCCCGGACAAGGACACGGACCAGAACTCCTACCGGGCCCTCATCAGATCCACCCAGAAACCCTTCGTGAGTCAAGTCTCCATACCCCATATAAGGACAAGTCTTCCCATGATGCATTGCGCAACCACATTGGGAGTTTGTGTGGAGACGTGTATATCTCCAGACTCGTGTCTCCCTCCTCCTTCTTCTTTCTCTCTCTCCTTCTTTTTCTCCGCCATCTTCCTTGTACCTTTTCTTTCCTTCTTTGCCTCTTTCTACTCCTCCTCCACCTTATAAATGTTATGTTTTCACTCACGGTTCTTGTTTCATGTCATCCGGATTGAAAATTAGCTCCCAACAAGTTTCATGTTACCGGCTGGTTTATTACACATTAAAGGGAGTATACTGTACTGGGAAGTCAAAAAGGCCTTCAATAGGTGATTGCGAGCAATCTTCTTACCAATGGTCTTACATTCATGTATTGTCCATTTTAGAAACTTGCTAAAAGTTATTTGCCCTCAAATGATCCACATTTGGAGTAATTAGTGATTAAATCACAAATCCTCAAATTGTTTGGGCCCAACATTTTGAGGACTTGTGATTTAATCACTTATTACTACAAATGTGGAACATATGAGGGCAAATCAAGTTCATCAAGTGTCTAAAATGGACACTACATGAATTTAAGACCATTAGCAAGAAGATTGCTAATGATCTCCTTTTGAAGGCCCTTTTTGTCTTCCCAGTACAGTATACTCCCTTTGACAATCACAAAAACTCAAAGACACACAGATCATTTGTTTTAACTTCGTCCATGATCTCACCGTCATTCCCCGTAGGCTGGCTGCGTTCATTTCCAAACGGAGGGGCCGATCCGGGTGCTCATCCTGCTTTACTCGCAGCAGAAGCATAACTTTGTGGGCCTCATCCCCATGGACCAGGCTTCCTTCGTCAACACCTTCCGTGCCCTCGTCACGAGACACAAGAAGAACCAGGAACAGGTAAAACTCCTTGATCTCTCTTTCTCTTTTTCACTCTTTTTCACTCGCCAAGATAAAATGGCGCTTGAAAGGAATTGCGTGTAATACTTGTCCATAAATTCACACGTGGCATGCAAGTATTTGCAGACAGGGTATTGCTTTTGCAGGTGAAAAACTGAATTTAGTAAAAACTATGGAAAGTCGAGGAATAAATTGTATTGGAACTTCCCTCCCTCTAATAGAGCGGGAAACTTACTTAACGCGAAATTATCGCAATGAGAAGATTTTTTGGAGGTCTTGGGCTGGTTCGTCTGAACCACTGTGCTCTATCATGGTCCGCTAAAAGCAGCAACAACAACAACAATAGCAAGAACAAAAGTACAACAATCTCAGTGCCAGTAATTTCTCATTATCATTCTCATTGAATTTTTGTTTTTCATTTCAGAGCACCCAGTATCAACAGCAACAACAACAACAACAGCAGCAACAACAACAGCAGCAACAACAAAAACAGCAAGATTAAAAGTACAACAATCTTAGTGCATTTTACATTCTCATTGAATGTTTGTTGTTATTATTTCAGAGCACCCAGCAACAACAACAACAGCAGCAGCAACAACAACAACAGCAACAACAGCAGCAGCAACAGCAGCAACAACAACAAAAACAGCAAGATTAAAAGTACAACAATCTTAGTGCATTTTTCATTCTCATTGAATGTTTGCTGTTATCATTTCAGAGCACCCAGCAACAGCAACAACAGCAGCAGCAGCAACAACAACAACAGCAGCAACAGCAGCAACAGCAACAACAGCAACAACAACAGCAGCAGCAGCAGCAATCGGTGGCTCAGTCAGCAGCGTCGGCGGCCGCAGCAGCAGCTGCTGCCGCTGCAGCTGCAAGGCAGAAGGCGGCCCAACTGGCTCAGGCTCAGGCTCAGGCAGCCCTGGCAGCGGCAGGGGGAGGGCCAGGGGGAGGAGGAGGAGGAGGAGGGGGTGGTGGTGGTGGTGGAGGAGGGGCACAGGTGCCCACTAGTTACAGTGCAGCGGCCGGCGCTGCGGCTAGTGTCGCGCTGCAGGTGAGTTGGGATGGGGATGTGTGACGGGGATTGGAATGTAAATGGGGTACAGATGATGTAGAAGTGAGGTTTAGTTTGGGTGCAAATGGGATGTTAATGGGGTCTAGCTGCTGGGGCTGCTGGGGTAAAGATAAGGTGTAGATGGGGTGTAGATGGGGTGCGGAAGAGGCATAGATGGGGTGAAGATAAGGTGTAGAGAGTGTGCAGATGTGGTGTGGATGGAGTATAGATGGGGTTTAGACAAGGTGTAGATGGGGTGAAGATTGGGTGTAGATGGGAGTGTAGATGATGTGTAGATGGGGGTGAAGCTGGCTCTTGAAATTCATTGATTAAAAAACTAATGATATCTATAATAATATTATGTTTGAAACAAAAGATGTTAACCATTTCTCTCCTTTCCATGGCTTGCCTGACATGGCAACAGGTACAGCAAGCCCAGCAGCAGGCTCAGCATCCCAGCAAGGGCAACGTGTCTAAGAAGCAGATTGAGCGGGAGAGAGAGGCCAATCAGGTGAGTTCTGTCTTGACTTTATTGACTTGACTTCCTTGGAGAGCTCCTAAACACCAGTCACTGCTTTCCCCCATGCTTTTCTCTCTCTTCAAAAAAAGGAAGCCAGTTTCCATCTATTTCGTTCCTTGAATGGAATCTGTTCACCTGAATTCATACATTTCTCATTTGTGAGAACAGAAATTATCCCTCATTAAAATATTAATAGGGGCATTAACACACCAGAATTAGTAAGAGTTCAACCCCAGTCAAAATCTTTTTGTTGGTGAACTCCAAACCCTCACTAATTAGTGAGATATTGATTAATTCACAGGGAAAATCGCACTATTGGCATGATATTCCTCAAATCTTTGATCATCGACCTTTGAGCCAAGGCAATAGATGTCGAATGCATGCGTAAAATTCACTGTGCTTGCTGGCTAGAGAGATTTGTTTCTGAACAGTTGTGTGTGAATGTGTCTAAGACTGAGTTAGATTTTGAACGTGGTCAGGATCTCGCCAGTGTGCGAACGTGCTTTATATGACGATTTCCTCATGTTTCTTCTCTGCGTGTGCAGCGTCAAGATCTCACCAGTGTGTGAACATGATTTATATAAAGATTTCCTCATGTTTTTTCTGTGCGTGTGCAGGCAATCATCAACAAGCTCACCAGAGAGTTGCAGGCAGCTAAGCAACGAGAATTCCAGCTCCAGTCCAAGTTCTCACCGGGCCAGCCGGGCGTCGGGCGTGGAGGGGGCGCGGCCGCCGGCGCCGGGGGCGGGGGCGTAGCCACGATGGGAGGGGCACCGGGCGGCATGCAGCCCTCCCAACAACAACAACAACAACAGCAGTCGCAGCAGGGTGGGGGCCAGCAACCGCGACTGCCCCATCTTGGCCAGGTGAGGGCTCCCTCCATCAGCGGACATCCGATTCCCGTCCAGAGTCAACAGTTACATAGCAATAGCCCTCTGCTCAGACAGATCGTGAGTTGCTTTTTTCAAGTCGGGCCCAAAGCCACGCAAAGCAAAAAAAAGAAAGAAACAAGCCCAAAAATGCTTCTTGCTTACACAGATTTAAACAAAATGCAAATGATGCACATTGTCTACAATTATACAGAAATAAGCCCTCTGCTCAGATTCTGGGTGGATCGTGGGCCCAAAGCCACGCAAAGCAAACAAACAAGCCCAATATTGCTTCTTGCTTGCACAGAGTAAAATGGATGTAAATGCTGCACAGATCAATACCTATATATCAGTAACTCTCTTCTGAGACACATTGGTGATTGCTTTTCTTCAGTTATGCCCATTGCCGAGTAAGCAATCAAAAAAGCCCAAACTTGCTTCTTGTTTGTGTACACGTACAGTACAATAGACCTATTCAAAGCTGCACATTCTTTTTCTCACCCAATTAACAAAAATTGAAATGCTAAAACACTGCACTTCTTATTTTTTTTACCCCCCCCCCCCTCTGCTGCCATGTTTGTTTTCTTTTTGTTACAATCATAAAAGCTCTGAGTTAATATTGCCTTCAGTTTATTACCTTCCATTCCTTGTTAAATATACTTCTAACATTATGTAATTAAAGAGAACATTTCAAAATGTTTCAACTCTGAAGTATGTCCAAAGGCCACTGCGGGTGACATGATCCGATCAGTCGTACGACTCTGCGACTGGCTTAATTTTAGTAATCTGTCATTAGTGCAAGAAGGTAATGTCACATTTCCAATGGTCTACCCTTCGACTGAAGAATCATATCAAAATCCTGCTGTCTGCATTAGCCTGAACATACCCTTGTATATAAGGATTTTATTTTAACATATTCTAAAATATGCACTAAGGGGGATTGGGTGTAGGTGAGGTGTAGATGGGGTGTAGATGGGGTGAAGATGGGGTGCGGATGAGGCATAGATCGGGTGAAGATACTTCTAACATTATGTAGTTAAAGAGAACATTTCAAAATGTTTCAACTCTGAAGTATGTCCAAAGGCCACTGCGGATGACATGATCCGATCAGTCGTACGACTCTGGGACTGGCTGAATTTTAGTACTCTGTCATTAGATTTGTACAAGAAGGTAATATCACGTTTCCAATGGTCTACCCTTTGACTGAAGAATCGTATCGAAATCCTGCTGTCTGCATTAGCCTGAACATACCCTTGTACATAAAAAGGATTTTATTTTAACATATTCTAAAATATGCACTAAGGGGGAACATTTCAAAATATTTAGTTTGTAAGGATTCTGTTTTAGTATTATGTAATTTAAGGGAATATTTCAAAATATTTGAACTTGTATGTGTGACATATTCTTGAATGTGAATGATTTCATTCTTACATTATCCTGTAATGAAAGGGTATGTTCATATTATTGGAACTTTTTTTGTGTGTGCCTAAAATACCTGTGAACATAAGGAACATATGAGAAAAGGGAACATTTCATTTCACTTTGAATTGTATGTGTCTTAATATGCCCTTCTGAAATCCGCATACTAACCCACTATATGATAATGATATCCTCCTACCAAATGCTATTTTCAAACCTTGTGCTTCCATGTCACTAACTCACCATCAATGCCCATTATGTTGCACATGGAACAGGGGAGTGTTTCACCAAGCTGTTCGTAAGCTACAAACAACTTTACGCACAACTGGTGACCTGTTCTCTTGCTAATAATATAGCGCCGTTCTTGTATAGCGCATAATACCCTTGACAGGGCCTCTATGCGCTTAGAAAAGAGGAAAACAAGAAGGAAGACAAAGAAGATGCTGCATCTAGGACAAAAATTCTAATGAATAATTACTGATTACTAATTATACACAATGATACATTATAACAATTACTAATTACTACTGAAAAAGTGGGTTCTGAGTGAGTGAGGATTTGAACTTTTCCACTGTGTCAGCATGCTAAATCCAATTCTCAATGATTTTGATTTCCATCAGCTAAAGTTGAAATCTGATCTTTGTAAATTAACATTCTTGTTCCTAACAAGTGTCATGCATAGTTTATGATTATGTTAAAACAGAAACAGATTTGGATATCCTATTTAGCACAAGAACAGGTCAACAGTCGTGCCTTTAAAGGGCATATACTGTACTGGGAAGGCAAAAAAGCTTTCAAAATGTAATTGTTAGCAATCTTCTTGCCAATGGTCTCAAATTCATGTATTGTCTATTTTAGAAGCTTGCTGAAAGTTATTTGCCCTCAAATGATCCACATATGGAGGAATTAATGATTAATGATTAAATCCTCAAAATGTTCGGCCCAAACATTTTGAGGATTATGTGGATCATTTGAGGGCAAATAACTTTCAGCAAGCTTCTAAAATAGACAGTACATGAATTTAAGACCATTGGCAAGAAGAATGCTAACAATTACATTTTGAAGGCTTTTTTGCCTTCCCAGTACAGTATATATGCCCTTTAAGTCGTTTGTAGCTTACAAACATCTTGGTGAGACACCCCCCTGTTACAAATTATGTGAATAAGTCTTTGGTTGTTGTCATGAATGGATGTTCTTGTTGCACATCACAGGTGCAACACCAGCATGTGGTGATGATCAAACCCATTTGTCCCATTAAATACAGGAATCGGGTTTTCCTTTTTCCCAAGTGTCTTACTCAGAGATGGGAGCCCAGTTTATCCTATCCCCAGATATGTACCGCTGGCAACTTGTTTTAAGTACTTTGTCAAAAAAAAAAAAAAAAAAATGTGTGCAATCAGTGATTGAATTTTTCACAAGGGAAAAAATACAGAGGGACTCAGAGTGATTGTGCCCCGAAATGCTTAAAAGAGCCCTGGAAAATGTAAAAAGAGCCCCCCAAATTCCCACAGACACAGTCTAAAATTGTAGCCAAATTGGCCAATGTGCTCAAAAAGTAGCCCCCAAAAATGTTGAATTAATTTTTTCCCTGATTGTTCAGATACTGTTCAAGGTATACATGTACATGGAACCTCCTTGGATAACGTTGTTTGAGAAGGATTTAACTGAAGCTGTTTATCCCCTCTGAAGGAAATATTTAGACATTGCACCTTTTAGTAACAATGCAAAATGGCCAGTGAACACACAATTGCAAGGATCGCTAGCAACCAGTTACCATCGATATTCACCCTTTGATTATCGACAGTGTGTCTTTGGTGTTGCATACCACAGGGGCCACATCTACAACATATAAAAGACAAGATTTTAGTGAAAGGGCTTTCTGGGGTAATTTTAATTTACAAAGAAATTTTAGGCATACACCCAGTAGTAAAGATAGGGTGCTCCATTCTGTAAATGAATGAAAAACAAGTCGTGTCACACCCTGAAGTAGAAATAGCTTGCGTGGTTAAGTCACTGCCGGTAAGCAGATGAGTCAGATTAAATGAGACTCTTTAGGTATTTGTTTCTATGTTGTCGTGTCTTGACCCGTGAACTAGAAATAGCTTGCGTGGTTAAGTCGCTGCCGGTAAGCAGTAGATTGCAGGTTCAAATCCCATCTGGTTCCAAGATTTTTGTCTGACTTGTTTTTCATTCATTTACAGGATGGAGCACGCCATCCTTACTACTGGGTGTATGCCTAAAATTTTTTTGTAAATATAAAAGACACTTCCATGTACAATGATTCTCTGCTCTATACCACTTTTATGACCTCATGATCAATTTACCATATTATGACCTTTTTATGACCTCACGTGCCTATTAATTTGTTTCTTTGTTGTTGCATACCACAGGGACCACAGCAACAAGCCATGCAAGTCTCTGTTTTTGTCTTTTTTTATGACCTCTTGACCATATTAATCACCCTTTTATGACCATTTTTATGACCTCACATGCCCATCGATTTGTTTCCTTGTTGCATACCACAGGGACCACACCTCTTGACTATGTTAATGACCCTCTTATGACCACTTTTATGACCCTTTTATGACCCTTTATGAACTTTTTATGACCCTTTTATGACCCTCTTATGACCCTTTATGAACTTTTTATGGACTTTTTATGACCTTTTTATGACCCTTTTATGACCCTACATTCCTATTGATTTGTGTCTCTCTACCACAGGGACCACAGGGCCAGCAACAAGCCATGCAGTGGCAGACCCAGGGGCAACAGCAGCAACAGCAACAGATGATGATGCAGCAACAGCAGAACGCTGCCATGGTCCGGCCCCAGGGGGGCATGGGGCAAGGGGGACAGGGAGGGGCGGGGGCGGGGGGCATGATCAACGAAGATCTGAGCCTTGTTGATCTCTTGAGTTCGAGTCAGGGCAATAATGCTTCCCACATGTAGTGACAGAGAAGGGGAGAAGAAGATATATTTAAACAGGTGATGGGGGGTGGGGGCAGGGAATGGTGGGGGCAGGGGGTATGATCAACGAAGACCTGAGCCTTGTTGATCTCTTGAGTTCGAGTCAGGGCAATAATGCTTCCCACATGTAGTGACAGAGAAGGGGAGAAGAAGATATATTTAAACAGGTGATGGGGGGTGGGGGCAGGGAATGGTGGGGGCAGGGGGCATGATCAATGAAGACCTGAGCCTTGTTGATCTCTTGAGTTCAAGTCAGGGCAATAATGCTTCGCACTCTTGAGTTCGAGTCAGGGGAATGAGAGCTCACACATGTAGTAACAGAAAGGAGTGTGGGGGGGGGGGGGGAGTAGAAGACAGTTTAACAGGTGATTTGGGGGCGGGAGGAGGATGGGACTGGGGGTATGGGTTTGAGGGGAGCAGGGAGGGGGTGGGTGTGATGATGAACAAAGAGCTGCGCCTTGTTGAGCTCTTTGAGTTCGAGGGAGGGTACTAAAAGGTCACACATGAAGTAACAGGGGGGGGGGGGGGGGATCTGAGGAGTAAAAATCAAATTATGGTTGGGGGAAGGGGGGGGGGGGTAGGTGGGTATGGAGCCAAGATGCAAACTATTCTTTTTATAGTACATTAATTATGTCTTCACTCTTTCATGATAATGAATACAGACATATTGAGCCAAATATGGAATAGCTGCCATAGCGATTTTTCTCTTTTTTATCATTTATGTTTTATCCTTCTGCAACTCAGAACAGTGTAAGTACCATTATGTCGCATTACAAATGCTTTATATTATTATTATTACTATTATTTCTTGTGGACTGATGATTGATATATCATGCCCCTATTGTAATTCATTCATTTTATCTGAAATGTTCATGCGAGTCTGTTTATTGTATGTAAAGATGTACATTTATAAACACATGTTTGTACACAGAATATGATAAATGTCAGATTCTGCAAGTATGTAGACGTCTTTGTTCGACAAAGGATATTATATATGGTCGCCTTGACTAAATCATGATTTTTTTTTTTTAAGATGGATGTGTTTATCAAAGCGATTTGTATCATGTTACAGGGAGAAATATGAAATAAAAGGAGAGTGTTTAATTGAGGTTTTTCTTATTTTCTCTGTACAACTACTTTGTGACTAGTTCACAACTCTCATCACCACCCTCTTCTTCTACTTCTATTTCATCCCATTTATTTTCGATTTAAAACACCGAAAACTAAAGCTCAAAATAGTCTTGTGAAAGTGTTACAGAGATAAAAATCATATCTCCTCTTTTCACTCATTCTTCTTCTTTCTTCACCCCATAAGTGGGTCAATTATCCGAAAGAATGTCAACCACATGGTGTTACCAAAAGTTTGACTGTTTTCTAAACAGTATTTATTAGTACACTCTCACCATGAAACATTTAAAGTACATTTAAACAAAGATAGTTTGTCTCTTTTCATGAAAATGGTTGTGAAATTATGACCGTGAAATTTCATACATGTAATCGTGAGGCTATACTTCTGATCAATGTCAAAAGTTTCATGATTTTTGTAAAAAGGGCTACCCTGTTTTTAAGTATAAAAATGATGAAAGATACTTCCAATGCAAGAACATTATTATCTCGTATGTCAACTAAAACAGTCAAAATTGGCAGATGAGATACATCATCAATGTGGGTCAGAGAGCAGGGAGGTCCTGTCACAGCAGGTTAGGTCATGACGTGTTCAATCATGGATCTGTACTGACCACAAAGACAACTGTCAGACAGCTGGCATTGTCATTCTGCACAAAATGAACCCATTCTTGTTGTTGCGTGATACATACCGCCAGGGGAGGATCCAGGATTTGGGGAAAAGGGGGGGGGGGGGGGGGGCATTGTTAACATTGTTAGGAGAAAATCGTGTGACTAAAAAAAAATATTAAAAAAAATAATTTCCTCACTTCCAAAGGGGGGGGGGGGGGGGGGGGTGCAGACTGATCAAACAGGGCCTCATTTTTAACACTTTGGTTTCAAAAGGAGGGACAGGGGCCCGGATGTTGCCCCCACCCTTCCCCCCCCCCCCCCCCCCCCCCACGATCGACCGATAGGCCTCCTGTATGTGCAAGATGTGCATTCTCCATTGTAAGTTTCATTTTCCATGTTGTACAGAAAATTATGTACCATACATCGTATGAAATTGTTTTATGTTTCTTGTATTGAATTTATGTTCTGTCATTTTGTACATTTTCAGCACTTTTGCTAATTCAATTAAACTACTAAAGCACAGAACTACTGGGGTGTATCTGTCTGTGCACACGCTGTTATTTGTGTAAAGGTGAGGGAATTGTGAAAGAGGAAATGAGGATGGGGGAAAGAAGTTAAAGGGATAGTTCAACTTGAAATTAAATTGGTTTTAACAAAAGCAGAAACATGAAAGAAACATGAGTGAAGGTTTGATGAAACGGTGAGAAAGACGAGAGAAAAATGAGTGGTAAAGATGAAAGAGGGAGAATGAGAAATCAACCATAGAAGATAAGGAGGCGAGGATATCAGAGAGAGAGAGAGAGAGAGAGAGAGAGAAGGGGAGGGCGAGATAAAGAGGAAGAGAGAGAGAGAGAGAGAGATGGATGTATACAGCTGCAGTGATTATACATATACATAAATATGAACAAAATATTTGAGGTTGCGATGGCGCTGAAAAAGTAGAAGTAAACACAAATAGGATAAAACGCCGGAGAAGAAAAATTCGATAATTCTTTTCTTCAGCGTTTTATTCAATTTGTCTACAATCTCACTACAAAATGCCGAGAGCCAAGTTATGATTGCAATAGTCACCCGAGTATTCCCCCACACAAACATTTCTTCAAAGACCGCCCCCATTGGACAATGATACATATTCTTTTCTTAAAGAAAGTATTATGTGTATTTGCTTTGAAGAGTTTTGTTTTCTGCCCTGTATCCAGCGTCTGACAGGTACGCGGCACTCTGTCGGGCTTTGTAGACGAGTGGTCTTTGTAGACGAGTGGTCTTTGTAGACATGCACATACTGCCCTGAGGGATTAAAGTTGAGTGGCCTTTACTGGCAGTGGTCTTTGTATGCAGGTTTTTGGCTGTACATACGATTTAAAAAGCTTCAAAATTTCAACTAATAACGAACCCTCGCTCAGGGATTTGGATGAATGTACAACTGATGAAGGGCGCCAAATGCGATAGAGTTGACACCTTTTTTTTTGACAGTTCAAGTCCAAGTTTAAAAAAAAACATGGAAAATATACAAATTCGTCCAAGTAAAAGCACAAGGCTTGAGATATTAGGAGGCACATTAAGAGAATGAAGATATCCAAAAAAATGGATACAAGTATGTTATATGGTTAGGCCTATGACCAATTAAGCAATCGATCTTATCACTACGGAGACTAGCAACAAAGATTATTATAAAGGTCTTCGTTTATCAAGTTACTATTAAAGTCAGAATGACAAAGGTTAGCAGCGATACATTAATAATTGATCTTTTTGTAAATAAAACATTTTTTTATATAGGATAGTAGTGTTCAATGATGCTAATGATTGCCTTAACCATATCGTATTTTATATCATGAGTACAATAAGGCTGCAACTTTCCACTACTACTACTACTACTACTACTACTACTACTACTACTACTACTACTACTACTACTACTACTATTGAATTTACTTTGTATTCTGTGTAATCAGTACATTGTATTATTGTTCTGTATTATTTGTGTGTAACATGTGAAATATAAAGTAAAACTAAACTGAAAACTGAAACTGAATAAATAACGGTCATACGTTAAAATTTGCGAAAGTTAAGTGATCCTCGCACCGATCGTGAGTGATTTTTTTTCAATCTCGTTTGTTCCTTTGCCAGCTAGATTGACGTACTGATAGTACTAGGTGTTAACAAACTGTTGATACTTGAATTGAGAAATAAAAATGAAAAATGAAAAATGAAAATATGTATATCACAATTCGAATCAAGCTGAAATTGACATATAAAGTCAAGGGATGTCTTTTTTTCGAAGCAGATTTCACCAAATTAATTCAGAACGCAACAATTCCATAGGCCTATGTGGACCACACATGCCAGCCCACAACATCTTTTCTGCCAGAAGCATCATGCATTATTAATGAAACTGCGATGTTGGCCTATGACACACAATGGTCATTGTTGTGTTCTAAATGAATAAGCCGTTTCGAAACGTTTCACAAATTCCTTCTAACTGCCTAGTGACGTGTTAATACATTCACCTGTATTTCGTGATTCAGTTTCAATGGACTATTTTCGTTTTGTATGCAAATTATATTCACGTCATTCAAACAATACGCTATAGTAATGGAACCCAATTGTCCGAGGTTTGTCCGAGTAGCACCAACTAGTTGATTCAAAGTGCGTTCCATCCATTGAATCTGAATAACTAGGTAGAGGTGAATGCAATAACGCGTTACTAGGCTGTTATGGGAAAGTTGTGAATACATTACGTAAACGGTGTATTGCAACTCTTGTTATGTTGTTGAGTTTGGTGAAAGTCAGTACCTTGCATGTAGCTGGCAAAAGAGGGCAGCACACAACATTGTAGTTTATCGGGTAGAGCTATCGATATGGTGGGGGGGGGGGGGGGGGGGGTACTAGTATTGCGAAATAAGCATTGAACTTGTAGTTCCCTAAATAGATATCACATGCATGGCTATGAATATTCATCGTGTATTTTTTCATTCTATTATTACGTTTTTCGTTGTTTTTCACAAACATGGGTCAAAGAAATTTCAGAGTGTTAGCACAAAATACTAGGAAATAAATACTAGGAAACAAACCGTATGACCCAAGTCCTGTAACTTATTTCGAACCAGATAATATGAAATTCATCTTGTCAATCGGTAACTATGATCATTTTGTATATGAACGATGACAAGCTATTTATAAAAAGATGTGCAGCGCATCATATCGGTTGAATACTTTCCAACATGTTACCTTGCTCTTTGATGCTCTTGGTCTAAGGGTGTGTCTGAGAGGGAGGTAGCTGAATGCCCAGGGATTATTCCACTTTTGCCCCCCAACACGACACTGGTCTGTCCGCCCCGCCCCGCCTCTCCCCCCTCCCCCACCCCCCATCAACCCTATTTTTTTATATTATTGGGGTGGGGGAGAGGGCTAGTGTGGGGGTATGCAATGCCCGCGCCCCGCTTATGTTTCACTTAATATCTAACATTTGAATTTTGATAATCTGTGAAAAATTTTGAATTTTTAAGTTCTGCTGAAAGTTTTAAATAATGAAATTGTCTTTTATCTCAGCTTAATAATATAGTAGTTTAGGACGATTATAATCATCACAATAATTATGTAAATGAATTCAATTCAATTCAAATTTCTCCTTCGTATTCGTCCAGTCCCTTTATCATTGTTGTTTTCAGGTATGCACGATAAGTGCAGTTACCATGGCTGACTAAGATCATAAATGTAATAAACTCGACACAAGTAAAGTTGTTTCATAACAACACTAAAACTATGCCAATGGAGTCGTTCAGATGGGCTGGAGGGTTGTTTCTAATATTTAACTGGAAAAGGGGGACATGTGAATTTGTCAGACGTGTAGGCTGTTTCATTTGGTTCAGTGCCGGGTGTGTTTTTTTTCGTACAAGTTTTATGCCAAATCCTTTAAATAATTCTCTCTCATCTATTTTTGTTTACACTACTAAATCTACTTTCCTTTAACATTATTTTTTTTCTTCCTTATTTTTATTTTCTCCTTTCTTTCTTTCTTCGTTTTTCTTCCGCGATTCCCGGCTTTATTTTCTCCTTCTTCCTCCTCCACTTCCAATCCAATATGACTCATTACCACACTTCCCGTAAAATCTCGAAAGTCTTCTTGTCACTTCGATTTTAATAAGCCAGTTCGTAGTTTACATCATGTGCGGACACTCCACTGAATCAAGAATGACTAGAATGCAGACTGGGATTTGATCATGAAGCTGTGTAAGGTGTGCTATTTTTACAGCATACCCATAAGAACAATTGAAGCAGGTGCACTTGGTAGAATGTTTTTTTCACTACCTCCTCAGAGCTGAATTGCTGTTTTCATATCATATCTGCATTATAATGGGTATAAAGGTGGTCCATTTCCATTTTACTCTGTGTGTGGTACGATTGACGGGAGGTCATTCGTACCAGTAATGATCTGCTCATGCGCACATTGCAACTACGCCGCATATTGCTATGTATTATTGGCTTATTCGCAAACCTACGCGATGTTAATGGCAAATTGCATTTTCTCATTACTATTAAAAAAAATAAATCTAGCTTTTGCTGATTTAACAAGTAATATATATTAATAGCTTGTTTGCACAAGATGCACTTTAGACCATTCTGAGAAAATTTACTTTTTTTATTTTCCCATATATTGCAATATTCTTATGCAAAACTAAATTGTCATGATATACTATCCTATCATGGGAACCTAAAATTTGTATCATCTTTAAGAGCTACTTCAAATCTATACACTGAGACCAAAAAAACAAAAAAATGAAATTTGATGAAAAATGGATCTGACCCCTTTTGCGAATGAGCTCTTTATTTTGTTTGAAAAAGGGGTTAGATCCACATTTTGTTTGCACAAAGTGGTCAGATCCACTAGATCATTTTGAGAAAATCTACTTTTTTTATTCTCCCACATTGCAAAATTCTTATGCGAGACTGAATTGTCTTGATATACTACCCTACGATGTGAACATAAAATTGGGTATAAAAGAAATCTACCTGTCTTCATATTTGTAAAATATTTTGTTCCAAAAAATATCTTTGTGGATCTAGCCTTTTTTGCAAACAAACTAAAATGGATCTTACTTATTTTGAAAAAAAGTTATTTTTCTTTGCCATTTTTGTTCACTTTTCAATCGGAATTTCAACTTTTTCTTTGGTACCATCTTATAGATCCACTTCAAATCTATACAAAAAAAAAAAAATCAAATTTGATGAAAAATGGATCTAACCCCTTTTGCAAATTAACTCTTCATGTACAAACACTTTATGCGCTTAGAAACAATTTCCTTTAATACCGACAGAGATAACCGAACGAAAATGGGCTCGTTCATATTGATGGATATAATATAATGTACGGAATCTTTTAATGAAATATTGGATAAATGAAACAAATTTAGCTCATAGTGATTTGCCCAGATTCAGCAATATCCATCCTGTTCCATATTTTGGCCAGAGCGCCCTCTGGTGTCCATATGCAGCTCAAGCTTTAGTTTTTCATCTCGATTTTGGCGTCCACGTCTGATTCAATCAGACCGGCTTTCTACAGTAATATCTTCGCTGAAATTGAGCTGTCAACAAGCGATCATGGTGACAATTGAGCAACTTTACAAGGACTACGAAGTTCTTGCTGAAGCTGGTGCAAAAGCTTCTGAGGTAATTTGGCGGTTTAGTTTTTTTTTAATTGCTTTCAGAATTATAGTGACTTGTAAAAATCGTGGACTGTACTATTTGTGTTATGTACACTGCTAATGTAGGGAAAATAGGACGAGGTTTCCGGTCACTCAATTGAGCAAAATCAATTTATGATTAGGAGGGTCTAGGTAAGTAGGTAGACTGATCCAACATTATCTAAGACCCACTACTTTTCCAAAGATTTGTTCATTCACATATTCACAAATATAGGAAAAGGTGCACTTGATCTATTATTGGATAATTTTATTATTACGCAATACCCGGACATCTAGACATCTAGTTCAGTTGCTGTTTGACTCAGACTCGCCAGTCTGAGAAACTTGTGTGAGATTTTATCCTTGCCAAAATGCAAGCATCAAATTCGGTAGAATATTCTGACTTAAGACTGACGCTAACTAACCCTGAGGCTAACCCTGTCGTAAACTTTCATACCTTGGCCCAATGTGCACAGTTACATTTATCGAAAAAGTGATATTTCTGTCAGGTTCATTGTGTTTTGCCGCAGAAAAACCAGCGTCTGTCGGACGTTGGATCCGCTGAGATTGCATCTGGCTCCTCTGAATGCCCTAACTAGAGACTGAACATTACACCTGTATGGCGTGCACATTGCTCGGGTGCAGTTAAACTGAAATGAATACAAGCGGCTGATAAATTTTACTTTTCCCCTCTTTCACAAGCCAAAATCCACAATTGGTACATGTATTTGAATATTGTCACATTGATTCTATACTTAAGATATCTGGCTTGTACAACTCTGTTTGAAACGAAAAATTTGGACAAGGTCTTTTTCGTCGGTCGTTCGATGCTTTATTGAACCAACTTAATTTCAGTGTGAGCTAAACTCCAGCTCAAAGGAATTGGCATAGGGAAAGGGAAAGGGAGGAAAGGGAAGAAGCCGCAGTTTTAAACCGCGGTATATTTTGTCCAGTTCAGCATGAAGCCTGATGCTTTTTAGGCTACAGTGTAATGCATCGTGTTTCATGATGAACTGGACAAAATATACCGCGGTTTAAAACTGCGGCTCCTTCCCATTCTTCCCTTTCCCTATGCCAATTCCTTTGAGCTGTAGTGTATCCCTATAAATCCGTCAATTCATGGAACTGCCTGTCTATTTCAGCATGAGAAGGCCTACACCTCCATCCTTAGTGCCGTGGGGAGTGAGGCTCCTCAGAAGCAGTTAGCTGCCCAGTTCATCCCAAAGTTCTTCAAGTATTTCCCGTCGCTGGCTGAGCAGGCCATCAACGCCCAGCTCGATCTGTGTGAGGACGACGTCTCCATGGTGAGGGCATCTTTCAAACTTTCCCCATAATGCCAAGTGCCCCGTCTTACATGTATAAAGAGTTGCGATTGATTTTCTGGTGATACCTTGTATTAATTTTTCATGAAAGTTGTGTCAATTGATTTTCTGGTGATACCTTGTATTGATTTTTCATAAAAGTTGTTTATTTTGTTTGTTAAATGAATAAATAATTGAATTGATTACAAGTCCAATCCCTCGGCTATTTCTACTTTACAGAGTTACAATTGATATTCGCAAGTCAAGGTGTGATCAATTGTAAATCTTTATAAGATAGGGCCTAATTTGTGAAAGTGAGTGATATTACAGACTAATACGTATAATTTACCATGGCCATGTATCACAGAAGAACAAGTTCTAATCTATTGCAAAAGTGTATCATAAAAGTATCACTTCTATCTATTATAGGTCAAGCTAATATAATTTTGCAAATAATCATATTGCTAAATTGTTAAGGAATTGACAAGAAGGCAGTTCCTTATAAAATAACTTGGTTTAAAATAAGTACTACACACACACACACACACACACACCTTGTGTACACACACAGACACAAACACATTCACACACACACACACACACACACACACACACACACACACACACACATACATACTCTAAGCTTAGGTACTGACTACATTTACAATATGAGAGTTCTGATTTGAGTATTCCAAAATAAACTTTTAAATTTACTTAGCTTTGAGAGATAAGACCTCTCTAATATTATGACCCAAATTCATTTTCTGTCCACACAGATCCGACGGCAGGCCATCAAGGAGCTACCGAACCTGTGCCGTGAGTCTGCAGACCACCTCCTGAGGATAGCCGATGTCTTGACACAGCTCCTTCAGTCAGATGATACTCCCGAAGTCAATATTGTCCGATCTGCACTGATGGCGCTCTATAACATTGACGCTAAAGGTAAATTTTAGCCAGAGGACTTTCAGGGATCATACCAGCACCAAAGTGTGATGCCATATGAGCAAGGTGGTCAAAGCAACTGGTTCTAAGCTGTGAGGGTAGAGCGAACAACGGTGATCATAGCAGGAACCCTCATTGGGAGTGCCCGACACCAGCCCACCAAAGTAAAACCCTAGATAAAAGATCAGGGACCATATTCATGAAAGCTTACTAGCCTAGTCAGTTACTAAACATGCATGTTACTGAATGCGCTTTAGCTACTAACTAGGCTTCGAGAGGTTTCATGAATATGGCTCTAGTACTGTAGAACTTTATTATAATTACATACAAATACACAAATAGATACATTTGTGAAGAGCATGAATTTACTACCACATAAAACAGTGTAGTTAGTGTTGTATGAATGAAAGAGCCAATATTGCTAATGAACAACAACATGAACTTTTGAGGTTTTCATTTCTCTCCACGTTGTAGGTACACTGGGAGGAGTTTTCAACCAGATCCTGTCAGGAGAGGACAAAGTGAGGGAACGAGCCATCAAGTTCCTTAGCGACAAGATCCAGACCCTGCCAGCTGACCGCATCCCTAAAGATGTGGAGGAGTTCCTGGTGGAAAAGACAAAGGAGGTGATTCCAATCGTTCAACATTCGTACATTTTTCTTGTCTTTATGTTTGACCCTGTACACCTTGCAATGGTATATATTTTAAAGTCTTGCATTTGTATTTTTTTTTTCAAGTGATCATGCAAATACATGAAATGATGTGAAATCATTTTCATGATACTCTCCAACAATCTTGTTTCTTATAATTGTTGGTATGCGTGATTGTGTTTCATGGAGATTTACCAACAATTATGAAAATCATAGACAAAAAACTCTATAGGGCCACAGATATTCCTTTTTCTCGCTTTTCTTTTTTTAGATCTTCCCTCTCAATCTCTTCTCCCCATTTTCTATGTCATCCCTCTCTCTTCCCCTCTCATCTCTCTCTCTCTCTCTCTCTCTCTCTCTCTCTCTCTTGCCCTCTCTCTCTCTCTAAATACTCCTGATGATAATGATTTCTTTGTGATCATGGTCTAGGTGCTTGCCGATGTGACGGGGGAAGAGTTTGTCCTCTTCCTGAAGCTCCTCACCGGTTTCTCTATCTCAATCTCTTCTCCCCATTTTCTATGTAATCTCTCTATCTCTCTCTGTTCCCCTCTTATCTCCTCTCTCTCCCTCTTTCTCTCTAAATACTCATTATGATAATGATTTCTTTGTGATTATGGTCTAGGTGCTAGCCGATGTGACGGGGAATGATTTGTTCTTTCTACGCATCTCTCTCTCTCTGTTCCACTCTCATCTTCTCTCTCTCTCTCTCTCTCTCTCTCTCTTTCTTTCTCTTTCTCTCTCTCTAAATACTCTTGATGATAATGATTTCTTTGTGATCATGGTCTAGGTGCTTGCGGATGTGACGGGGGAAGAGTTTGTCCTCTTCATGAAGCTCCTTACCGGTCTCTCTTTCTCAATCTCTTCTTCCCATTTTCTATGTCATCACTCCCTCCCTCTGTTCCCCACTTATCTCCTCTTCTCTCTCTCTCTCTCTCTCTCTCTAAATACTCTTAATGATAATAATTTCTTTGTGATCATGGTCTAGGTGCTTGCCGATGTGACGGGGGAAGAGTTTGTCCTCTTCATGAAGCTCCTTACCGGTCTCTCTTTCTCAATCTCTTCTTCCCATTTTCTATGTCATCACTCCCTCCCTCTGTTCCCCACTTATCTCCTCTTCTCTCTCTCTCTCTCTCTCTAAATACTCTTAATGATAATAATTTCTTTGTGATCATGGTCTAGGTGCTTGCCGATGTGACGGGGGAAGAGTTTATCCTCTTCATGAAGCTCCTCAGCGGTCTGTCCACCATGCAGACCCTACAGGGACGCAAACAGCTTCTAGACCTGGTCACCGAACAGGCCGACCTCTCATCGGCTTTCGAGGTAATAAGCCACTTTCGCAATGCATTCACAACTTTCCTCCTAACTGCCAGGTGACGCGTTATTACATTCAGCTGTGTTTCGTGATTCAGTTTCAGTGGATGGAATGCACTCTGTATCTATTAGTTGTTGCTACTCGGACAAACCTTGGACAAGCTTTGGGGTTCCCATTAGTAACATATTGGTAAAACGATGTGAATAAAATTTGGATACATAACGAAAATGGCCTTTTGATTTCCTAATGACAGCCTAGCCTTGCTATCAGACTGTTGGGCATTATTAATCCAAACTGACAATATTTGATAAATAGGACTGGCTGCAGTAGACTTAGTATTCTCAATTCCTTCTTGAAAATTATTGACTGAGTTTCATCAAGCTTTTTGATGATATATGGCAGAGAAAATGAAAGTTGTTCTTCTCATGTCATCAACCTTGTGAAGTAGTCCCCATATTTTTTTGTCTGGAAACATCTAAAGATTAGAAAATAACTCCCATTAGACTTGTGCTGTTACTTGTCATTGAGGCTCTACAGTCCGAACTAACCTACCATGCATCTTTGGAAAGTCTGTGCTTCCTGACTATACACATCACTTTCTTTTTGACATTTGAATTTACAGTATGCTTTCAGCATTACCCACGAAGCACATATGTAATAGTGAAAAAAAATTATGTATTGATTGACCTTAAGTCTTCCATATATGTTGCATGCCATTTGCATTTCTGTTTTTTTTTATGCAAAGTTGCATTCCAATGATCCATTAAGTCTCCTCTCCCCCATGCTCTCTCTGTCTCTCTCTTCCTCTCTTTGTACCTCCCTCTGTATCTCCCTCTCTCTCTCTCTCTCTCTCTCTCTCTCTCTCTCTCTCTCTCTCTCTCTGTACCTCCCTCTGTCTATCTGTTTGTCCCTCTCTCATCTCTCCCTCTGCCTACTTCTTTCCTCTTGTTGTTGCCCTCCCTTTCCCCACCCCTCTCTCACCCTCTCTCACTCTCTCTGTCTCCCTCTCCCTCTCTCTATCGCCCTCCCTCCCTCTCCCGTGCTCCGTCTCCCTCCCTCTCTCTCCCTCTCTCTCTCTCCCTCTCTCCCCCCTCTCTCCCTCTCTCCCTTTCTCTCCCTTTCTCTCCCTTTCTCTCCCTCTCTTTCCCCCTCTCTCTCCCTCTCCCCCTCTCTCCCCCTCCCTCTCCCCCTCCCTCCCCCTCTCTCCCCCTCTCTCTCCCTCTCTCTCCCTCTCTCTCCCTCTCTCTATCGCCCTCCCTCCCTCTCCCGTGCTCCGTCTCCCTCCCTCTCTCTCCCTCTCTCTCCCTCTCTCTCCCTCTCTCCCTCTCTCTCCCTCTCTCCCCCCTCTCTCCCTCTCTCCCTTTCTCTCCCTTTCTCTCCCTCTCTCTCCCTCTCTTTCCCCCTCTCTCCCCCTCTCCCCCTCTCTCCCCCTCTCTCCCCCTCCCTCTCCCCCTCCCTCCCCCTTTCTCCCCCTCTCTCCCCCTCTCTCTCTCTCCCCCTCTCTCTCCCTCTGTCTCCCTCTCTCTCCCTCTCCCTCTCTCTCCCTCTCTCCCTCCCTCCATCTCTATCTCTCCCACTCTTTCTCTCCCCCTCTCTTTCTCTCTCTCCCTCTGCCTCCTACTTCTCTCTCGCCCACAGCACACAGACCCAGATTGTGTGGACAGATTAATGCAGTGTGTACGACAAGCCATGCCGTTCTTCTCAGTAAGTGCAATTGATAGATTCTTCACAAAGTAAGAAATGCACTGGAACCATATGTCCTGCTTTCTGATGCCTATGCGCATACACAGCCAATTTAAGCTTGATTTAAGTTGTAAGTTAGTTTTGATTATTTTTCGTTCATAAGTGTCATAATTTTTTTTAACACCTGGTATTATGCGTACAGATTTTTTTTTTGTTTCAACAATTCAAATTGAGATTTTATTTCTGTTCTCCTGTTTAATGTGTTAAATGACATGCATATTATGGCCCTCATTGTTCTTGCAGAAAAATGTCCCCTCGACCCAGTTCTTGCAATACATTTTGCAACACGTCCTGCCAAATCTGGCTGCTTTGGCGACGCCCACTGAGGAAAACGGCACGGCAACGGCCGACGGAGAGGAGAAGAAGGACAAGGAGAAGGAGGCCGATACGGATGGAGTGAAGCTGGAGATTCTCAAGCTCGTTGCGGAGATGGCTCCAAACTCCGGAGACTTGAGCCCAGACCCCCATGTAGCCAACCTGTTTAGCACGCTGATTGTAAGTGTGTAGTCCCATACGTGTCCATCGGTGTCCATCGCTTTCATTCTGACTTGGTCGCAAGTCCATCCTTTTATCTCTAGTGCTCGTAGCTACACTTGTTATGTATTGCAAGTGAAGGTTCAAGCAATCACAAATCTTTGTAATTCTCTTTTCCAACATGACGTCATTTGCCCTAGATACACCGTGGAGACCGCTTCATGGGTGAAAACAAAGGGGTTGCACTCGAACATGCACCCAGGTCATTACGGTCCCAAACATAGCGTTCGCTGATATATTGTCTTCGCGTTCATTGACATGTATTAATTTGTACACAGTGTTGGAATTTTAGAATGAAAATCAGATGTGCGGGCTTCGTAATTCATGACTTGACTTGCTTGTCATGTTACTGCACAGCATCGGGCTCAGCTCCCGAAATTATTTCACACAAAAAGAAAATGACCGGAACCGAGAATACAAGCCCTAGGGCTCCGTCTTATAAAGTGTTGTGATTGATCTGAATCGATCGCAAGTTCAATCCCTTAACTATACAGAGTTATTGATATCAATTGCAACTTTTTATAAGATTGGGCCTAGCAAGGAAGAATGAAGTACACAGACTCGTGGCAATTTTTAGCCCCCCACAATGTAAAAAAAGTTCCCACATTCGGTACTGTTCAGGGAGGTAGGTCAGGATGACGACAGAGGCTACTTTCCTCTCTAGGCTCTGAGATGCCACTGGCACAAGGCCCGTTGATATCATACGCCACTGCCAGCAAAAAGAGGAATTCATTCTGACACGCATCATCAGATTCTGACAGGCTACTCCAATTGATTGACATAGATAAGAAAAGCGTGCATGTGAATGATTGATTTTTTTTCATTTGTTCTTTGACATTTTGCTTATTTCTCCCACTGCAAACACTCAAGGACTACATGCCCCTGCCCCCGGTGGAAGCCGAGGAGAAGGAGGGGGGCGAAGGGGAGGGGGCAACCCCCCCAGAGGGCCCCCAGCTACAGTTCTCCTACGTGGAGTGCCTCATGTTCTCCTTCCACCAGCTGGCCAGGAGACATACCGAGTTCCTCACCGCTGAGGAGGAGACGGTTGCCGAGCGACTTAAGGACTTCAGGCTCAGGTGAGATGGATACCGGCAGGGCTATTCAAAATCAAACTTTGAAAAATTGTACTTGTATCTCAGGAGGTTCAGTAAAATGTTATTCTTTGGTAATCTGAAATGCCAAGTTAGGGTGAAAGATAACATTTATGTTTGAATGAGCTGGAGATTTAATTGTTATGTTAATGAGCCTAAGAGATTAAACAAAATCATGCGCGTAAGTGAAATCAGTATTCTAAAAAAAAATACATTATGCATCACACATATCCACCAACAATCTCTTTTCTGTCGGAAGATCATGCATTGTTAATGACACTGTGATGGCAGTTGCTAGTGGATTAACATGTGTAATACACTACGGTCATTGTTGTGTTCTGATTTGATTATCTGATACCCACAAATTTTTAGGTCCAAACTTTAGATATTCCAGGGATTATTACAAGAATAATAATCAATGAAATGAAACCTGCTTGTAAAAAAAGGTGACATCCCTTGACTTAATTCTGAAAGTTCCCATTCATCATTTGAGAGAGAGAGTGGCTATATAACCTTTCCCTGGAATCGACAAAGCGTATTCGGTTCTGTTTTGAGGAAATAATCTTTGATAATTGATTGACCTTTCTTTTTCATACCATGAAAATAGTCGTAATTTCAAATTGTGTCAACGGTCAGCAATCAATTGGAATCAAATCTCAGTTGAAACTAGCTAGATTTTCTTTATTCTACGGGAGTTATAGTACCTCTGACCTTAAAATTTCACAGTTGGTATCCCAAAGATACGTGCTAAATATGTGCAAACTTTCATGAAGTTTGCAGATGTTTGTAAAAGGGACAGGCCATCTTTAATGATCGTGTAAATTTTAGTTTGATTCGAGGTGTAATATATTTTGTTATTATTTTTCGGAAGTGTCAAAATTTTTTGTTAACACCTAGTACTATCCCTTACCTAACCTTTAATTCTCCCTATTGCATATAGCTCTCCGAATCTGAACGCGTGTGGCGCTCTATTTTTTTTACCTTGAATTTTTGGGATATAAACTTCCAGTTCACGAACATTCTATAGCCATCGTCTTGCTTGTGTCTTTTCATTTTTTCATTAGTCCATCCACAATCAATGAAGGTAGGCAAAAACATCGCCATGAGTGATTGGTGGTATTTTTTTCAAGTCCTTCGTCCATGTAACAACCCTTCCATTTTAATATTACAAGGTTTACAAGGGTTGAAATTACAGATTCTGTGCGTTATTGCGTGAATTCAATACGTACCAAATTCTTACCGGAAGTATACGTCCCAAGAGCGATTGATCAGATATCGGTATCGCAAGGTGATATCGCTTGATATCGGCTATATGCAATAGGGAGACTTCTGTGAACTCATAACTGTTTAAATATTTTGTTTGACCCACTGCAGGTTACAGTTCTTTGCGAGGGGAGTCCAGCTATACAAGAGACAGCTTCGTCTGGCTCTGCAAGGCAAGACGGGCGACCAGCTCAAGACAGACGAGAATAAACTCAAGGTGGTAGCCCTCAGAATCACATCCAACATCGACATCTTGACAAAGGTGGGTCAAAGTAGTAGTTGTAGTAACAATAGTAGTAACAGTAGTAGTAGTAGTGGTAGTAGAAGTTAGTAGTAATTCCAGCAACCAGCTCAAGACAGATCACATCCAACATTGACATCCTGACAAAGGTGGGTAGATGTATAAGTTGAAGATGTACTAGTGATAGCAGTAGTAGTAGTAGTAGTAGTAATAGTAGTAGTAGTAGTAGTAGTAGTAGTAGTAGTAGTAGTAGTAGTAGTAGTAGTAGTAGTAGTAGTAGTAGTAGTAGTAGTTGTAGTAGTAGTAGTAGTAGTAGTAGTAGTAGTAGTAGTAGTAGTAGTAGTAGTAGTAGTAGTAGTTGTTTTTTGTTATTATAAGTAGATGTGGTAGTAGTAGTAATAATTGTAGTTAAGATAGTAGAAGTAGACTACAAGTAGAAGAAATGTTAGCTATTATAGCAGTAGTAGTTCTAGTACTTGTAAGGAGTAGAAGAACTATACTATTTAAACAAAAAAAAGTAAAATGTTTGGGAGCTCCATATGTTAGTATAGAAGAATTTTCTGAGGATTGTCCTTCTTGGGGGTGGAGAATGAATTTATGTAATTTATTTATTATATAAATCATTTGTTAATTTATATTATTATTTGAATGCACTTTCACAAGACCTGGGGCCACTTCATGAAAGCTTGCTAGCCGAGTTAGTTACTAAAATGCATGCAACTGAATGCAGTTTGGTAACTTACTAGGCTTAGTAAGGTTTCATGAATATGGCCCCTAGAGTAGTAGTAGTAGTAGTAGTAGTCATGTTTAATAATGATCCTGATTCTTGTGTCTTCCAGGACCTGTTTCACAATCCTCCATCTTACAAGAGTGCCATCATCTTGTCCTGGAGACCCGTTACTAAGCAACCAACGTCGCCCAAGGAACAAACAGCGTAAGTATCGCACACTAATCAAGATTGTTCTTTTCATTGCGTTCTGCTTCCTTCTAGCTGGCACATTTCCCACATTTAAATAAATGCCAGGGTTCCCAACCCATCAGAGAAATCAGAGGAAAGTCAGGGAATTTGATAAAAATGCCTCAAATCGGGGAAAAGTCAGGGAACTTTGATTGGCCCCAAAATCGAAAAAAGTCAGTCAGGCTCTGTGATATTTTACACATGCCTGTATGATTGTAAGCAAATAATCAATGTTGGTGAAGGTGATGGGACGAACTATCACTTCCGAGGCGATCTGGATGTAGCTATCTTTCCGAAGCGCAGCTGAGGAAAGATAGCGTATACATTCAGATCGCCGAGGAAGCAATGGTTCTTCTCATTGCCTGAAACCAAAAGTTGATTATTTGCTTTATATTCCACATCTGAAACCAACTATCTATACCAAAAATGATAATTTGATGTACAAAAGTAATGTTTACTTCTCTCCCTAACCCCGAGCCGCTGCCATTGGGAACATGCGTTCGGATGTGCCTTAGGACGCGCGTTAGGACGCGTCAGTAGGAGCTCTTAGTCAATTGATAGTCCGAGTGTAACACACTTTGATTTCGCGCGTACTCAAAATATTGAGCACGCGTACTCAAAATATTGATCAAGCGTTAGGACTGTGAGGAGTGAAGAGATCAGCGAAACGAAAAAGTACTATCACTTAGAGTGTAACGAACTTTTCTTCTCAGGTGATCAGATGGGCAAAACTACGCTTCATCACGTGATCAACTCTTAACCAATCATATAGCAACATTCTTAGTATGTGGAATATAATACTAATAAGTTTTACATTACAGTGTTTTATACTGCAACAACATAGATAACGTGTGAAACTGGAAATGAGTTTAAATGATTGCCATGGAATTTTGAGACTTCATCCGGGAGAAATTGGGAAATTGTTGTTTTCTTGAAATGTTGGGAACCATGAAATGCAGCTAAATTAGAAAACCAGGAACATGTCTCTGAAAAAAATGCAATTGATCACAACTTGACTAACGATTACTAATAATTGTAACTATCTATGCAAGAGATAGGCGATTGGACTCGTGATCAATTCAGATCAACTTAACTTTGAAATTGAGGTCAAGCTTGAAGCAGCTAATATTCCTGTATTTCCATGATATTCATATTGATATTATGCATGTTAAATTTGATCTTTTCAGGACCAAAAGGAGCAACATCACGCCCATTTCTTTCCCGGAAGGGGCCCCGTCAGCCAAGCGGAACCAGACTAGGGGGGGAGGAGGAGGAGGAGGTGGAGGAGGAGGAGGAGGAGGAGGTGGAGGAGGAGGGGGAAGGAGAGGGAACCGTACCATGTACCAGCCGCCTGGAGGCAAGTACAGCCAGAAGGCTGGCTCTGCCCCGGCAGGAGGTGACGCAAACTACGGAAATGCGAGCTATGGTGAGTAGTACTACTACAGTCCACTCCTGAGTACTGACTTGTGATGTCATATGAGCAAGTTGGCAAGACAACTAGTTCTAAATGTAGGTAGAGCATGCAGTAGTGATCAAAGACAATGTCGGACCAGTTTAACTCTCCATTGCAATAAATGCATTACAATAGATATGACGACACAACTTCAGATTTCTATCGACTTTGTTATTGTTGTAAGAGGATAATTATTTTGTAATGTATATGTCATTTTGCACATTGCATTTTCATTGATTTTTTTGTCACTTCCTCGTCTTTTTTCAGGTGGTAATCAGAGGTTTGGCAGGAATCGAGGAGGATATGGGCGTGGTCGGGGGCGTGGCAGGGGCAGGTACTACTGAGCCAATCAGCTGCTAGCATTCACCAAGATCTAGGCTTCTCAGCCAATCAGCTCCTAGCATTCTGTAAGCTCTTAGACTCATGGCCTGGCCTATCAGCTACTAGCATTCTCTAAGGCCTTTTAGCCAATCAGGTTCTAGCATTCTCCAAGTTATAGGCCTTGTGAGCCAATCAGATTTGAGTATTCTCTATTCTCTTGGCCTCCGTCTTGGCCAATCAGCCATCTTCTGTCTTTGAGCGTACCATGTTTCTGTAACTGTATCAGGAGCCATTTACTTCTTCGCATGAATACTAGTCACAAAGAAACCCTTGTTGAGAGTTCTGTAATATATTTGAAAGAAAACAAAACTTGACCGAGAGAAGCAGATTAGTGAAAAGTTCTGTGGTAATCATATAAACAATTAGTTACAAGATGTCACGCAATCACAGAGTATCCATAAAATTGTATGTTGCTCACATATTTTCATCAATTTGTCACGGGTGCTACGTTCCCTTTTGAGCCTCAAGCACTATGAACATAGTATGGTATTTTGTTAATCGGACAAAATTTTAAAGGGGTTCCTTTTGAATTTTGTCCACGTAACAAGAGATTTAAAACACATTTAAACACATAATATTCAAAGAGCAGCAGTTTATCTGGCACACAAAGGGTTTCTGACATTTGTCTTTATTGTGTGGAATGGAAAGTACCACTAGCAGCTGTGCCAATCACAGATGACACCTATTTCACACGAGATATAACACATGGAAGACATGCTTATATTCCTTCTATCTTTCTCTCTCTTTCTTTTTATGCCTCCGCCACGAAGTGGCCGGAGGCATTATGTTTTCGGGTTGTCCGTCCGTCCGTCCGTCCGTCCGTACGTACGTCCGTCCGTCCGTACGTCCGTCCGTCCGTACGTCCGTCCCGAATCCGTTTCGGCAATATCTTGAGAACCGTGAACCAGATTTGCTTCAAACTTGGTACCTGTGTGTATTGCATAAAACCAATGAAGTGTGTAAAATTGGGGTCAAATCTGATTGAGGTCAAAGGTCAAAGGTCATTGAACATTGTGAAAAATTGCCTAAAATTGACCTTTTTCACATTAAATCCAAATCCAAGGATACAATTCTCATCAAACATGGTACAAAGATGGATCACTACTTGGCGGTAGACTGGTGACATTTTGGGTAAAGGTTAGAGGTCAAAGGTCAATGAACTTTGTGAAAAATTGCAAAAATTTGACCTTTTTCACAATAAATCCAAGTCCAAGGATATAGTTCTCATTAAACATGGTACACGGATGGATCACTACTTGGGGATAGACTGATGAAATTTTTGGTAAAATTCCTGAAAGGTCAGAGGTCAAAGGTCAATGAACTTTGCCAAAATTGGCTATTTTTCACAATAAATCCAAATCCAATGGTACATTACCAAATAAACATGGTGCAAAGCTGGATCACTACTTGGGGCTAGACTAGTGACATTTTTTGGTGAAATTTTCTAAAAGGTCAGAGGTCAAAGGTCAACGCACTTTGCCAAAATTGGCTAAAAACTGCCCCATACTTTATATTTTGCACAATAAATCCAAATCCAATGGTACATTACCAACTAAACATGGTGCAAAGATGGATCACTTCTTGGGGCTAGACTGGTGATATTTTAGGTGAAATTTCTTAAAGGTCAGAGGTCAAAGGTCAATGCACTTCTCTGGAACATTCCCAACCAAACAATCTAATAAATAATCTAAATAGAGCTAGCACAGAGGCGGAGGCATATTTATCGACTGCGTGGCAGTCGAATTGCTCTAGTTGTTATTTATCTCTCTATAGTAGTCGAATATGAAGCTAGAGTGAGAAACAGAGGTTGAGCTTTGTAGCGATTTGTTGAGAACTGAGTTTTATGATGTACAAAATATCCACTAGCTTAGTATTTGATACAAGGAAATTACACTACAAACTTGATTTGATATTGTGTTTGTTTTAGTTGTCGTTGAAACTGTTTTTAATGATGATGCACAACCTTGTGTATGAGTTGATCATATTCCCTCATAGGTTCTGAACCCTCATAACATTTTGATTTGTGTATAATAAGAATGTCTTGAAAGATGAGAGATAGATAACGGACTGTAATCATGACCAAACAGGGCCCGTTGCATAAAACTTACCATTAATGGTAACTTTGCTATCAATGGCAACTTCTATGGAAACCTTGATTGGCTGTCCAGTGATGTTACCATGGTAGTTACCATTGATGGCAGAGTTACATTAATGGTAAGTTTTATGCAACGGGACCCTGTTCTGCCATCATTACTAGGGCCAGATTTTATTTCATTTTAAAATGATAGCTCACCCTGAAATGAAGTTTATGTCAATAAAAGCAGACACATGAAAGAAACATGAAAGTGAAGTTTTTATGAAAATCTGTCAAAGGAGAAGATGTTATGATCACGAAATTGAAATTTCAAAAGGTCATAACTTTCTTCTCCTTTGACGAATTTTCATCAAATCTTCACTTATATGTTTCTTTCATGTTTCTGCTTTTATTGAAACCAACTTGTCCTCAGGGTGAACTATCCCTTTAATGATTTTATCATTTAGAGTTGTTTCCTTCTTGGTATCCTGAAATCAAACCAGAATCAGACCCCATGGTCATGGTAATGGTAAAGTTGAATTCCCATTGATTATGTTTCCCATAGTCATCATCATTCTTTTACTTTTGGAAAACTTGTGCTGTAAAGTCTTTTTAAAAACTTCTTTTAAAAATAACGTTGAGCTTTTCATTTTGTACCATGTATTTATGAACTGTGAAAAATATCTTACAAATTCTGACCAAAATTACTGTGAGACACATAATTTGTTGCTTTTTGTAATGGAATTTGAACAGTGGTCAGAGAGGAATGAATTGCAATGCTCATTGAGTGTATA
>OZ022592.1:13527600-13577600 GCA_963669155.1 Arbacia lixula | reverse complement strand
GTCGTGTTTGTTCATGTATGTGTGACTTGATGTTTATCAGGCATTGCATATTCTGCTGACGCCACCGAAATCAGACCCCGATTCAATATGACCTACTTGTGAATACAAACATTACAAGGAGCGATATACATATTATACAAATATTTCATGATCATGAGGAATCTTGTGGAATCAATTTGCTCCCGAGGTGAGGTGGAGGGCGTGCTGTACTATTTTCCCGAGACCGCAGGTCCAAGGGAAAATGGTACCGCACGCGCGCTACACTTCACCGAGGGGACCAATAGATTCCACAAAGAATTTGTTTTATATCCTTCATTAATATATTCTTTGTTTATCATTTGGATCCTTACCATGAACCTTGTGGTAGTGCCACGTTGTGAATTTTACATAATGAATACGAAGGAGCCAGACACATTTGTTTAAACCAATGGAAATTCAAGTTGCGTCTTTTACGCGGGATGAACCGATATCGAGAATGAGGGAACAGGGCGACTATTTTTGTAATGACGTCACGAAATAGTATCGTTTTTTCCCCTGATGTCATGAAATAGTTTTTTTCTTCCCTCTGAGCTTCTTTCGCTCTCTCTGTCTTGCAAATAGTTTAACTATTTATGGTCATGTGACACTATTTTAACCAATCAACGAACTGAAATATATTATTGAGGGATATAAAAATCATTATGGATCCTCACCATACTACGTAGCGCGTGTAATGACATTGCATATCAAACAAAACACACAACTATATATACACATTTATATAGTTATATCGATCTATTCAAATATACCATGTTGACAGCCTACTTCAAAAAGGCTAACATGCACCTCGGACCGTATTGTCATTAATCCAAGATAACATAACATAACCAAACACATTTCTTACATTTTATGATTCGTTATCATGAGCCTTAGTCACACTGATTTTGCTGACACACTTAAGGGTGAAGGATAGTGGTGGAACGGGGCGGGGTGGGGGTGGGGCGCTGATGGCGCTCTCGATCCCTTAATACCAGCATCTCGCACGTGTCGTCACAAAAATAAAACTTAAAAAAAGTCACAACTTTCTTATCCTTAAACGGATTTTCGTCAACCCTTCACCAATGTCTTGCTTGCATTTTGATGCTATAATCAAACCCAACGTAACTTCAGGGTAGACTTTCCCTTTAAGGCTCACCTCGCAGGCGAGTCCCCAGAGAATCGGGCGGCCGACGAACACGAAGTTGGCTCCGAGTGCCAGGGCCTTCAGCACGTCTAACCCTGACCTGACTCCGCCATCCATCATCACCGGCACACCTCGCCCCCGTACAGAGTCAACCACCTCTGCCAGTGCGTCGATCTAGAGAGAGATACATTATTATAGAGATAGAGAATTAATGTAGGAGATGGAGAAAGAGAGAGGGCCTTACTCCACAAAATACTTAAATGGCGGGCCGGGGGGGGGGGGGGGGGGGGGTCAGAGATGATTGGGTAGAAGATAGAGTAAGGGAGAGGGAGCTAGGGGAAAGACTTATTCCATAAGAGAGAGGGAGAGAGAGAGAGAGAGAGAGAGAGAGAGATTGGACATTGGTCAACCAACACAATAATCATGATAATCAATCGCCATCCTTCACCTAGATACTTGATTCCGGGATACTTTAGTTAACTTTCCCAAAAGTAACGATAAGCTGAAAGTTAACTCTTGTTTGTGTGTTTACACACAGGGAATCCTCCACAAATTATTAATTGCATTGACTAGAGCATGAACCTCAGCACTGCAGCGAGACCGGTTTACCCAGGTCAACGCACTTTTTTTTTTTTTTTTTACGAGGTGTGCCAATTATTACATACACTTCCCTAGCTTTACCCCCCCCCCCGAAATGTATACCAAATAATTTCTTACAGCACAGCCAATAATATATATCGCTGCTAACCTTTATCATTCCGATTAAGTCACTTGCATTGTGACCTTTTAAGTAAATATATTTTATTGCTGTTACTCTCCGTAGTAATAAAATCGGTCATAATCATGTTATTTCAAATATACTGTAGCTTCAATGTTTTTGGATATGCTCCCCCCCCCGGCCCCCAGCCCCCCTCACCTCTCCCCCCCCCCCCTCCCCCAGCACTCCCTCATCGCATTTAGGTCCCGGGACATGCCTACCGGGGCGGCGACGTCGTCGAGTTGTCGACCCCCGTGAGCGGACACGATGATGCCATCGGCACCGGCATCGACCGCCAAGCGAGCTGCCCGACCTGCGACGATACCAAGAAGACGAAATGAAAAGAGAGAAGAAGAACAAGGACAAGAACAAAAACAAAAACAAGAAGAGGTAAAAGAAGACAAAGAAAAAGGAGGGGGAAAAGAATAATAATATGAGTAATTAAAATATCAATGAAGAAATGAAAATGATAAATACACATATAACACCGTCTTTTATTTCGATATCCAGAGTAAATGAAAGTTTTTCCTGAAATGTTATCAAAATGAGATCTTGGATCTAAGATTAATCATTTCTTTTAACGAGCATCGTTAGCAAAATAAGTATATTAAGAGTCTCATTTGGAGAGTAAGTGTATTCGAATAATCATTAATATAAGGACAACCCATCCATGATGCACCGCACAGCTACATTCGGACTTTCTTTGGAGCCAGGTCCTCTTCTGGGTCCTGTTGCATATATAATTATGGCCCTGTTGCATTGATGGTAACTTTGCTAGCAACGGTACCTTCTATTGTAACCTTGAATTTGATTGGCAGTTGACCGATGTTACCATGATAGTTACCATGGATGACAGAGTTACCATTTATGGTCAGTTTTATGCAACGGGGCCTAGGTCTTGTGTAGGGTATACGACCGGAAGTGGACATGACTGCAAAGAAACGTTCAGGGCCCCGTTGCATAAAACTTACTATTAATGGTAACTACCATGGTAACACCGCTCAACTGCCAATCAAATTCGAGGTTTCCATAGAAGTTGCCATTGATAGCAAAGTTACTATCAATGGTAAGTTTTCTGCAATAGGGCCCTGATGACACTGCGTGGTACATTATCGGACAACTTTCCCACAGATGTGGTATTGCGTAAGTGAACAGCTGGAAAACCTACCGTCGAGAATACCCTTGCAAATGATGGGAAGTGACGTCAGACTTTTGAGCCACTTCACGTGCTTCCAGGTCACGTTCGGCCGGAACTGAGTATATCCGAAGTAGCTGATGAAATCACCCCTGCTTTTCTTTCTGGCGGCGACCTGCTCAGGGAGTCCAATGTCGAGGTTCGGATAGCTGTGTGGAATTTTTTCGAATTCAATGTTGATTTTGAAGTTATTTTTCTGTCAATAAAAGCAGACGCGTGCAAAAAAAATATTCATGAAGGTTTGATGAAAATCCGTCAAATCTTATAAGTTTCTTTTCCTTTAACCGTTTTTCGTCAAACCTTCAGTAGTATCTGTGTTTTACGTTTTCTGCTTTTATTGAAACCAACTTATCTCCAGGGTGAACCGTCCCTTTAACTATGCGGGTAGAGCAAGCAGCGGTGATTACAGTTGGGACTCTAATTGGTAGTGCCCGACACTAACCCGCTAGATAATATCGGGCCGTTCAACCTCTCACTGGAGTGATTTTGTTTAGAACCAGTTGTCTTGACAGCATATTCAATATGACGACACCACTTCGGTACGCAGTTTCGTTAATGTCCTTTTCGCAATTGATACGTATGATATCATCAAGTTCGTAGCAACATAACATTTATCCAATACAACTGGAATTAAAGGGAGAGTCCACCTTGAAATTAAGTTGGTTTTCATAGAAGCAGAAACATGAAAGAAACATATTAATGAAGGTTTGATGAAAATCCGTCAAAGGATAAAAAAGATACGATTGTTTGAACTTTTGATTTTGGGACGTCACGTGCGAGATGCTATCCCATATGTTGTGTACTAATTTTGTTTTAAATGTCGGTTTTCTCAAAAGGATATGCAGCAACTTACCTGTGCGTTTAATACATTATTAGAAACACGTCTTCACCGTCCATACCTCTATGAAAAAAATATTCCGTCATCAAAAACAGAAAAAGAGCAATTCATGGAATCATGCAACACAATATTGGAATTGAAATAAAAATTGAAATTTTGAAAGATAATAACTTTCTTACCCAATGACGGATTTTCGGCAAACCTTCACTAATATGTTTCTCTCGAGTTTCTGTTTTTATCAAAACCAACATAACTACACGGTGGCCTTTCCCTTTAATGGACAAGTGAAGCAAGAGTTATATAAGTACAAGCCACAGCAAGGAAGAATTACAATAAACACAATAAGAGAAATACAAAAAAAAAAGAATAGAAGACGTAAACATAAAAAGGAAGTTGCGAAAGTTTTATTTAAAAAATACAAATATGGAATATTGATTATAAAAAATACCTCCATATCATATTAGGTTATGGGGTATGACAAGAATATGTTAGTTTCTTTCTTTTTGCCCATGATAAGTGCAGTGGAGTAAAGTCAATCGCTTTCACAAATAGTTTTTAATGTGATGTCTGGTGAAATGAATGAAGAAATAGATGAATGTATGCATGTATGTATGTATGTGTGTATGTATGTGTGTATGCATGTGTGTATGTATGTATGTATGGATGGATGGATGGATGGATGGGAAGATGAATGAATAAATGGATGAATGTATGAATGGATGGATGAATGAATGGATGAAAGTAGGAATGAATGAATGATTCAATGAATGACTGAAAGTATGAATAGATGATTGGATGAATGGATGGATGGAAGAATTTATGAATGAATGAATGAATGTATGATTGGATGAAAGAATGAAAGTATGAATGAATGAAAATATGAATGAATGAATGAATGAATGAATGCATGGATGGATGAATGAATGAATGAATGAATGGATGGATGGATGAATGAAAGTAGGAATGAATGAACGTATGAATGAATGACTGAATGACTGACTGACTGAATGGATGGATGGATGGATTAATTTATGAATGCATGAATGATGATGAATGAATGAATACATGGAAGTATAAATGAATGAAAATATGAATGGATGAATGCATGAATGTATCAACGAATTTATGAATGAATGGATAAAAGTACGAATGAATGAAAATATGAATGAATGAATGAATGAATGAATGAATGAATGAATGCATGAATGAATGAATGCATGGATGAATGGATGGATGGATGGATAAATGAATTAATGAATAAATTAATGGATAGATGGATGGATGGATAGGCAGCGACCTTCTCAAGAGGTTTAATTTTCGGATAGCTGTGTGAGATGAACGAATCGATGCTCAACCAGTCCATCCATCCATCCATCCATCAATCAATCAATCAATCAATCAATCAATCAATCAATCAATCAATCAATCAATCAATCAATCAATCAATCAATCAATCAATCAATCAATCAATCAATCAATCAATCAATCAATCAACCGATGGCAGAATGGATGAATTATTGCTCGGGCCTAAATCAATTAGTAAAAGCATGAATATTTTTAACGTATGAATGGATTTTTGAACAATGGGTGATTAATGTAAACATATCCCATACTGTGGAAGGGTTTTAATTCCCATAGGCGATCACTGTAAGGTACTGAGGATTATACATTCAAACCTGAGACACTCGTCGTCTTGAAACGCCCGCCGAAACTCGTCTATATTCCATCCGACAAGCCCCGAGTCCACGGTAAGCACGATCGCCTTAAAACCAGCCCGCTCGGCCTGGCGGACAGTGCTCTCAGTTATCCGCTTGTCCTCGAAGATGTAGACCTGCATCCAGAGTTTCGCGTCGGGTACCGCCCGAGACAGCTCGGCGACGTGGACGGTGGAGAAACTGCTCACGATCAAGATAGTACCGGCCGCTGCGGCTCCTATATTGGTTACATTAGAGGTTTATATATACGCATGTTTCTGAATATGACGTGAATGTATGTATGTATGTGTGTGTATGCACGTATGTATATGAATTAAGTATCCAGTGGAAACTGATGTATAGAAAGACCAACTGCTGAAAGTACCCATTTTTTCAATACACGGTAGGCCTGTCTCTCCCTTCTCTCTCTCACACCCTCTCTTTCTCTCTCTGTAAGTCTCTCTCTCTCTCTCTCCCTCTCTCTCTCTCTCTCTCCCCCCCCCTCTCTCTCCCTCTCTTTCTGTCCCTGTCTATCTGTCTCTCTCTGCATGTGTCTCTGTCTCTATGTATCTCTCTTTCTCTCTCACCCTCTCTCACTCTCCCCCCCCCCTCTCTCTCTCCCTCTCTCTCTCTCCCTCTCTCTCTCTCTCTCTCTCTCTCTCTCTCTCTCTGTCTTTACTGTCTCTGTCGGTCTCTCCCTCTCAACCCCCCCTCTCTCTCTCCATCTACCTCTCTGTCTCTCTCGATCTGTCTCTCTCTCTTTTGATCTGTCTGTCTGTCTATCTGTCTGTCTCTCTCTCTGTATCTGTCTTTGTCTCTCTCTGTATCATATATATCTTACTCTCTCTGTCTGTTTCTCCTCCTCCCTCTCATTATCATAACCATGTACCGTCATACCTCTAGCCGTGGCGAACTCCATGTCCTCGTGAGCGAATCGGTGGAGGGCGGTTGGGGCGATGCCTATGGGGATTGCGGTCGTCTGGCCCATGATCGTCGTGGTCATCGTCCGTTTCATCGCATCGGTCATTATCTGCGGCCGAAATTTGTACCTTGACAGACAGATGGATATATACGACATTACCTCTGTATACGCACCACTTATGCAATATAACACATCACATCTACACAGCATTAGTCTCTCTGTCACAGGAATGGTTTGACAAAACTTTAAGTGGGTTAATGATAAACATGAAACGCCTTTGATTGTCATGATTGTTGAAACATTTTACCAATTTTATAACATCATATTTGTATGTATGTTTTCAATTCCTTTGTCTTTGTTACAGTATCTATGTAGTTATTATGCATGTGTGAAATTTTATGAGTATTTTTTTTATGAGTAATTACCAAACTTTGGAGATGATTCCTTCTATAGAACATTTTTTTTTCATAATGCGTTTCATAATTTAATAAACAAATTAATCAATAAAGCAGATATTTCAACACAAACTGCTAAGAGCCTGAGGTAAAGACTATAAATCAGACGTTGTTAACGTGCATTATTTGAATTTTACGCTATATACGTATCAGTTTCAAATTATGCATATACAGCTTGCGAACACTTCTCTTAGATGGTTTTGTGGTGATCTGAAAAAGGGATGTGTTGTCTTTAATAAGCTTTCATTATATTAAGATTACGTAATGATTGTCATTACCGAAAAAAAAACTGAGGATAATTTATCTACTGCAGCCAGACCCGTTAATGGAATAGTTTGGATTAAAAATACACACAGCATGTACGTCAGGCTATTGTAGAGCTGATGTTGGATCACGGAACTTTTAGCTTCGTGTGTTGGATGCACTGATCTCTACACTATAAGTGGTTGGATGCCAGGTTGTTAATACGTGATGGACTTTGGGATGGCTAGTCTGAGTTCCAGGCTGTTGGGCATTTACAATCCAAATTATGATATTCAACCAAAAGGTCTGCATACGGTACACTATTCATTCTCAATTTTTTTTCTTTGGTTCGCCCGAATAGGAAGGAAAGAGAAGAATTAAAGGGTGATAAGCTTTGGGAGTACCAAATTTGATTAATTGTTTGAATCAATTAATCAAAAGTTTTAATTATCCATGTCCTAGCCTGAATTAAAGGCTGTTGTGCATTTACAATCCAAATTATGATATTCAATCAACAGGTCTGCTTGCGGTAGACTATTCATTCTCAATCTTTTTTCTTTGGTTCGCCCGAATAGGAAGGAAAGAGAAGAATAAAAGGGTGGTAAGCTTTGGGAGTACTAGAATTAATTAATTGTTTGAATCAATTAATTAAAAGTTTGAATTAACCATGTTCAAAAGCCTGGAACACAGGCTATGCTATTTCGGGCAATACTTTATTCAGCAATAAGATCAGACAGGGACGGTGGTATTTGCACATCACTTTCTGACAATGCTATTTCTGATAATCTCCGAGTGCTATTTTTTATGTTTTCGTTGTTTGCACATCTCGTATCAAACCTCACTCCGCCGAGATATCAAAGTAAATATTTACAGTGTTTTATTATGCAATTCAACAACACCTGATCAAACTACCGCCATGTTGTCACACGTTTAATAGCTTTCATATGCAAAGTATTATGTAAGATAACCCATTATGTTGTGTACAAATTAATTCCATAAACTGCTTTTTTTGACAACGGATTTTTTTTTTCGTACAGGCATGTGTGTAAAAACGTAGTTCTGATGATCTATCAAATGCACAAGTACAAGGATGTATATCTTTTTGAGAAAATGTATATTTTCGAGAAAAAAAATGTACACAACTTACTGGGAGAGCACCGCGCACCTGACGTCACACAATCAAAAGTTTAAAATCGAATAACTTTCTTTTCCTTTGGCCGATTTTCATCAAACCTTCACTGATATTTTTCTTTCATGCGTCGCCTTTTATTGGAACAAAAATAATTTCAGGATAATCGAACTTTCCCTTAAGTGTGATCTAACTAGTTCATTCTAACTCTAAATAACGGTATATACATATATTCATAACCTACCCATATCCTAGGACTAAAAGCTGTTTAAATTGCCCGGTGTGTGATTTTTTTTTAGTAAGATTTATCGTTTTCAGCCGTTAAAATCGGTACCCGCTTCTGCAGCGGCAAGCGCCGCCCTCCCTACCCGATATGTAGTCAGGGTTAAGATGAGAAACTGCGCCCGGCATTGTTGTCAGCGCACACAGACTAAGTGAACATATAGAACATAATAAGTGAATATTTACGTGAGCTAGCTAGAGCTGTGCGTCCGCGCCGCACGCAGCGACTATTTTGTTCAGGAGCTAATGCACCGTGTTACATTTTAAGAGCATGTTGCACTTTGAGGTCTTTAATTGGTGTCCCTGAGTAAATAGGATCATGACGGAACCGATATTGATGATACCCGGATATGAGAAGTTCGTTCAGAGGACTATGGTTGAAGGGTAAACCATGTGACCTTTTATGTATTGTGTTAGGTACATATATATATACATAATATACAAGACACGAACAGAGAGCAAGAGTGACTTGTCTGCTTGATGTATAAACTACAAGTGTCTTTATTCTGGAATACTTTCGATTATATATACAGGGTATAATATTTCCATCATTAGTCATCATTGGTACTGGTTGGTACAAGAGATGTGGGGTGAGAGAAGTAAGGGAGTGACCAGTGGCAGGATGCTGTGGTCAAGTGAATACATAGATTGGAATGCGGGATTAAGAGGAGAACTGAAAGTTTGAGACAGAGCGAAGTACTAAGTGAAAGCGTTACATGCAAGGCATGGTTGAACTTAAAGAAGCATAACACAAAGATACATGCAATATGGATGTGCAATATATCTCATAGCAATCATGTAGTTCAATACACTACATGACCCATATAGGCTGCTGTGACATGGTAAATCTATTACCGAGGTGGAACATAAATCACTATTGACTGATTACCCAGATAATGGTAATTTATGCTGATTTCTCACCCTCATTGTATTACCAACCCGAGCTCCAACTCTCTTTTTCTTCTGGAGCATTTCCTGAACTCCTCCCTCTCTTTTCGTACAGTTCTACATTTTAAATATAGCAGAAAAACTAAAGCAACCTTTTAGTGAAAGTGTGACGAAAATCCGCCGTCAACGGATAAGAAATTTATTACTTTTTCATTTAAAGTTTTTAATTCTGTAAGTTTCCCTTTGAGTTTGATATAATAGCCACATCAGCGTAAACCGTTGTACTTTGGGTTAGGGTCATGGAATTTTATAATAATGATAATGATAATAACAATAATAATAATAATAATAATAATAATAATAATAATAATAATAATAATAATGATACTTATAATAATATTCAATTCTTAGAGACGCATACCATTCAAATAGTCTCTATGCGTGTGAAAGTAAAAAAGTGATTGTATGAGAATTTGAAAATAACCAATAATTATTAAACAGATGCGTCTTTAGTCTTGATTTGAATTGATCGAAGTCTGTCAACGATGTAATGCCTTGGGGGAGGTTATTCCATAATTAGGGTGCCGTATTTGCAAAAGCTCTACCACTGAATGTCTTAGATTTTACACGAATTTCAGAGAGAAGAGTTTTTGATTGGGAACCAAGATGACGACAAGGCTGGTATGGTTTGATGAGTTCAGTAAGACAGACAGGAGCATTTCCACATAGGCATTTGAATAAAGAGTGAGGATTTTAAACTGAACACGAGCCCTTATCGGGAGCCAGTGGAGACTACGTATAGGATCGGAGTAATATGTTCAAATTTCCTTTTTCGTGTTACAAGCCTTGCCGCTGAATTCTGTACACGTTGGAGTTTATTTAGTTGAGTCTCAGAGATTCCCAGAACAAACCATTATTGAAATCTAAGTAACTTAATATAAATGCGTGAACGAGCCTCTCTATGGTCGCTTTATCCAAAGAATGCATAATCTTCCCAATCCTATGTTGTCCAATGGCAGCCGATTTATAAATATCATCAATGTGAGTGTTCATACTCAGATCATCCTGTTTGTACACTTCAAGATTTGTGGAATTTCTAAGCCGCTCCCATCTTCTAAGATCCCCTTTCGTTTCACGGAGCGAATCACAGTACCAAGGTGTATGGGGACGGGCAGTAATCGTCCGTGTAAAGAGATCATGTAGGATATTTTCATATTGTTCTATAAGTGTCACTAAATCGGAAGAAGGAGCCAAATGTAGTGCAGATCTCCTTATATCCAAACAAAAGGCATCAATATCAATCTTACGAAACTTGCGTGGCTTTATGACAATCTCGTTGGGCATTGGTTTGGAAATATTCAACTTACATTCAACTGGTGCATGATCTGAAGGCAAAATATAAGAGATTTCAGTATTGTCATCCAAAATGAAATTATCTGAAGAACGTGGCAGGATACAATCCAAGGTATGACCTCCTCCATGAGTTGGTGATCTAACATGTTGAATAAAGTTGTATGAGGTGATAATTGCTTTCACAAAAGGGAAACATTACGTCTCTAGGTTTCCTGCAAGCGCCCTGCGTGTTATTATGCCGGGTGCGGTGTTGATAAGTGGCGTATTTCATTTCCGCTGAGTACTTTGAGTATTTGTGACTAATTCACAACTTCCATCACCACTCTCTCCTACTTTCACTTCATCTCATTTATATACAACTACGTTATACAACTAACTATAAATTCCACTCTCCTCCTGTCCTCATCCTCCTCTCCGCTCCTACCATGCCTGCCATGCTCCCTCTTCTTATATCCTATTCCATTTCGCCTCCCTTCTCACCCAATCATCGAGAAGTCTCCCCAACCCATTTTCTCTCCCCCTCCACTCCCCTCCCCACCCTACCCCTTCCCCTCATCTTCCTCCCTCCCTCCCCCCGCACCCAACCATTCCTCACATCCTAACCCACCCTCCCTCCCCTACCCACCTGCGGAACGCCTCGATGCTGTCAGCGTACGTCCTCCCCGCTGGTCCCGGCGCATCATAGTACTCCCAATACGATGGTTTCAGCCGCTTCCTCGCTACAACCTCATAATCCTTCAAACTCTTCGGGCGGAACGCATCGTCTGCAGCCATTTCAATAATCAAAATAATTGTATTATCTTTGTTTGAGCTAGACAAAATACTGTTCTACAACATTATACGTAATCCACGCAATGAAAACACAACAGAAGGTATTCCCCTTAGATTCACAGAATGATCCGTGATAGAATTAGCTCTGATCAGACGATCAAATTATGTGCGATTTGAATAGACCGTTTTCGTAATGTATGCACCAGACCTTTTTAAAAGGCCGCAACCTCGGACAAACAAACGCTGCCCGTCGTCTGCACCGTACCGTACCGCGCGCATACGAAGTACACAATGCGGCGCTAGTTCATAAGTGTATCCATACTTTGGCACTTATTTTATGAATTTGAACACTAAACCTAACCCTAACCCTAACCCTAACCCTAAACCTAACTCTGACCCTAACTCTAACCCTAGACAACTTCTTTGCCGTTGAATTCGTCCACAAAGGTGATTTCTACGTTTCCATTTTTAGCGCCCGTTTCGGCCCTAGTAGCCCACTAAAAAGAACCATGAAACACGATGCTTTTGCTAAAGCATCGTGTTTCATGCTGAACTGGACAAAATATTAAGCGGTTTAAAACTGCGGCTCCTTCCATTTCTTCCCTTTCCCTTTCCCTATTGTTACAAATGTGTATAAGTTATACATATAGCCATACGTGTAGCTCTTGAATTAGCTGCACTCTATATGCTTGTGAAATTCCTCACTGGTGAAATAAACATTGCGCAATGTACTACATGGAAGATTCTGGAATGTGAGAAGACTATGGCAGATGATATTTACATGCAGGAATGTTACAGCTAGCTGAGACTCATTAGCATAATAAAGGAGCTCAGATGGGCTAGTGATGACTCATCAGTGTAATCTGGGTTAGGTCAATATTGTTTATCATGTATTTCTAGATGTACTTAGAATTTTCTATAAGCAGTTAATGGAAGCTTCTAGAATGTGCAGATTGTAGTATATATATGAGTGACTTGGATATAGGACCTCAGAGTTTTCATATCATCTTGCTCCAGTCACCTGTGATAAGAGTAACCTGCATCTAAGATATTGTTGTGACCCTGGCTCAATACCTACCTGTGGATTTATACGAGGACTTTCTCTACGTGGATAAATACCTGCCTGTTAAATAGCGCTTATGAGATCCTGCCTGTGAAAGCGTGAAAGCTCTGTGGAATAACATTTGACCATCTTGGATCATCTATTTGGACGTAACTATCTGGAATACCTGCTCTTCAGCGTACAACATTGGAATCAACATTGCGATCATAATTTGGGAATACTGGATCGGATTATCAACTGGACCATCAGCGAGAGCCGTGGATCCATTGGACTTCAGTATCCTCCAGCACTGTAAGCTAACCTGTATCCATACATTGTAAAGTAATCTATATACATGTACTGATTTATTGATGTATTGAAAGTGAACGCTTGTCTTGGTTTTTGAAGGGGAAAATACCCCATATAATAAAGAACACATAAACTAAATATTGGTATCATTTTGTGCGATCCTTTCTGGCATGAACTGATCGTAACAAAATTTGGGGGCTTGTCCGGGAAATGAACATTGTTAATAAGCCAACATTGTTCAAATTTCAGTGAAATTTTGGTCATAACTTTGAGTGATTTATCCTAGAATACATACAGACAAGCTTTCACATATTTTGATTGTGTATGTTATATACTGTGTACAATCATGAGTACTTTCGATGCTGAGGCGTTTGCCGAGAGGACAGATTTGTCCTACACAGATTTGGAAAGATTAAGAAAGTGTAATTTGATCGCTATTGCCCAACATTTGAATGTTGAATTGACACAGGGTATGAAGAAGGCAGAGATACTTGATAGTGTAGCTAGTCACATGACAGTTAGACAACAAACCCAACCAGCTGAACAAGCCCAAGCTATGGGTGGTTCAGATCAAACACAGCTTGAGCTTGCTAAAATGGAATTTGAAAGAGAGAAGATGAGATTAGAATTTGAAAGAGAAGAAAGACAAAGACAGCGAGAAGCAGAAATTGAAATGAGAAGACTAGAAATGGAAATGAAATTGCGGGAGCTTGAATTGTCTCAGACTTGTGCACAGGACAGTAAGTCCCATACATTTGATGTGGCAAAGAATGTTCGTTTGGTGCCAAAATTTGAAGAGGATAGAGTCGACAAATATTTTGTCTCATTTGAGAAAGTGGCTAGTACAGTGAAATGGCCACAGGAATTTTGGCCGATGCTTCTCCAAAGTGTTTTTGTTGGTAAAGCAGCAGATGTGTACTCATCTCTCTCAGCAGAACAGTCATGTAACTATGCTACTGTAAAGAAAGCAGTACTGAATGCGTATGAATTGGTACCGGAGGCGTACAGACAGAAATTCAGAAATGCAAGCCGCAAGCCAGGTCAGACACACGTTGAGTTTGCTCGTGAAAAAGAAATGATGTTTGATAGGTGGTATGGTTCATTGAAAGTGGGGGAAGATTTTGATAGCCTCAGAGAGGTAGTGTTGTTGGAGGAGTTCAAAAAGAATGTGGCCTCCAATGTGAGATCCCACCTAGATGATCACAAAATCACAGATCTGAAAAAAGCAGCTCAAATGGCTGATGAGTACGAGCTAACTCACAAGAATGATAACAGACCATCATTCCGAAATTTCTCTGGTTACAGAGGTAAAAATCAGAATGATGCACAAAAGAGTACTGGCCAAGCAAAAGATACGCAAAGTAAAGGCGGCAACACTAGCAGTGGTTCACCTCCGGCATCCAAAAATCAGTTTGACAATTCAGGTACGGCAAAACCACCTCCAACTTGCTTTCATTGTAACAAGAAGGGGCACTTAAAAGCCCAGTGCTGGAAATTGCAAAATAAGGAAAAGAAAGAAGTTGGATTTGTCATGCCAAAAAGTGTCCTCCCAGAAGAAAGTGTCCCAGGTAGAGATAGACAGGTCATTGAAAATCGTCCGTTCAATTTTGACGATAAACTTACGCAGGTTGATCAAAAATATCATAGCTTTTTGTCTGAGGGAATAGTGGCCCCTAGTTCATCTGGTGAGGCAGGTAAGCCAGTGGTTATCCTTAGGGATACAGGGTCCAATCAGACGTTGTTGGTGGAAGGTAGTGTGACTTTACCACCAGAGAGTGCATTGAATGCCAAGGCATTGATACAGCCTATTTTTGGCAGTTGTATCACCGTCCCCTTGTATAAGGTGGATTTGAAGTGTGACCTAGTTTCTGGTCCTGTTACTGTTGGAGTCATCCCAGAGTTGCCCATGCGGGGTGTAGATTGCTTGTTGGGTAATGACTTGGCTGGCGACAAAGTTGTTGCGTCGCCAGGTGTTTCAGAGCAACCGGTTGAGGTTACTGAAGCTGAACAGTTACAGGTGAAGTTCCCAGGGATTTTTCCGGATTGTGTTGTGGTTTTGGAAAAACCAGTTGAGGTTCCGGAAACTGAGAACTTACAGGAAGAAGTGCCGGGAATTTTCCCAGCCTGTGTTGTTACTAGGTCTCAGGCTCGTAGGGATGCGCACGATGATGCGGATTGTGTTGACGTGGAGGAGAATACTGGGGTTTGGTTGGCTGAAACCTTTTTCAAGGATTTGAATGAAGGGGGTGCTGTTTTAGGCTCCGAGGCTAGCAGTGGTGAGCTGTTTAGTAAGTCTTCCTTGGTTCAGGCACAACAGGCAGACATGGAATTGAAGGGCTTGTCTCAGACTGCGTGTTCTGAGGCTGAGGCTGTTAATGTCCCTGAGTGCTATTATGTCAAAGATGACATTTTGATGAGGAAGTGGAGACCTCCCCTTAGGCCAGCTGATGAGGATTGGACTGTTGTCCATCAAATTGTTGTCCCTCCCTGTTATCGCAATGAGATTTTGAGAATTGCCCACGAGTTACCTGTTGGCGGCCATTTAGGTGTCAGAAAGACAAAAGATCGAATCATGAGGCATTTCTATTGGCCGAAGTTGAGTCGAGATGTGGCTGAGTTTTGTAAAACTTGTCACACATGTCAGGTGGTTGGTAAACCACAGCCGTCGATCAAGCCGGCACCATTGATTCCGATACCCGCATTTGATGAACCATTCACTCGGGTTCTAGTTGACTGTGTTGGCCCTTTGTCTAGAACTAGGTCAGGTCATAAGTTCCTCTTGACAATCATGGACATGTCTACCCGTTTCCCAGAGGCAATTCCACTCAGGAATATTACAGCCAAGACTGTAGTAGAGGCCCTAGTACAGTTTTTCACTAGGTATGGTCTGCCCAAGGAAATTCAGTCTGACCAGGGATCCAATTTCATGTCAAACATATTTCAAGAGGTGATGTATCAGTTGGGTATCAAACAGCTGAAGTCGTCAGCTTACCATCCCCAATCTCAAGGTGCATTAGAACGCTACCATCAGACCCTGAAAATCATGATTAGGGCATATTGTGAGGAGCACCCTGAGGACTGGGATAAGGGCATCCCATGTTTGTTGTTTGCTACTAGGGACTCCCCGAATGAGTCAACGGGATTTAGTCCGTTTGAGTTGGTGTACGGTCACGAGGTTAGGGGACCTCTTAAGCTCATAAAAGAGAGGTTCATGTCCCAGGATGATGATGTAAACCTCCTTGACTACGTGTCAAAATTCCGTGAAAGGCTGTTTAAGGCATGTGAGGTAGCTAGGGGACATCTGAAAACGTCCCAAGAGAGCATGAAGAAGAAAGCAGACAAAAATGCTAAAGTGCGTACTTTCAAGCCTGGTGACAAAGTACTTGTGTTGCTACCATTTCAGGGTGAGCCATTAAAGGCCAAGTTCAGTGGACCGTACTGTGTCAAAAAGAAATTGAATGATGTCAATTATGTGATCGGTACTCCAGACAGGAGAAAAGATCAAAGGGTGTGTCATGTGAACATGCTCAAAGAATACTTTGAGCGAGAGACTAGCCAGCCAGTTGGGGTGATACAGGTGGTGAACGATGAGGAGGTAGATGTGGTGGAATCAGATGTGGACATGTCTGAATCTGATGTAAACATGAGTGAGCCACCAAGTGTCAGGCTGTCTAACACGGAGGTGTTAGGGAAAACACAGGAAGTGTTGAGTTACCTCCCTGAATATCAGAGAAAAGATGTAACTGATTTGTTGCATGAATTTGGGGACGTTTGCAAAGACAAAGTAGGCTGCACCCCACTGACTGTGCATGATGTTGATGTTGGAGATGCTAGACCAATCAAACAGCACCCATATCGGTTAAACCCCGATAAATTGGCGAAGGTTAGGGAGGAGGTTCAATTCATGTTAGAAAATGACATAATAGAGCCAAGTCAAAGTAGTTGGAGTTCCCCTATCGTCATGGTACCAAAACCAGACGGTTCACAGAGATTCTGTATTGATTACCGGAAGGTAAATGCAGTGAGTAAGACAGATTCATTCCCAATTCCCAGATTGGAGGACTGTATTGATAGGGTTGGTAACTCTGCCTTCGTCAGTAAGATAGACTTGCTTAAGGGCTACTGGCAAGTGCCAATGACCGACCGTGCAAAAGAAATATCTGCCTTTGCGACCCCAGATGGTCTGTTTCAGTGTAAGGTCATGCCTTTTGGGATGAAGAATTCGCCAGCGACTTTTCAAAGGTTGACCAATCAGGTGATTGCCGGACTTGACCACTGTGTGGTGTACATTGATGACATTCTTGTGTTCTCGGACACATGGAGTGATCACATCCAACACCTCAGACTACTGTTTGACAGGCTCCACAAAGCCAATCTTGTGATCAATCTCACAAAGAGTGAATTTGCAAAGGCAAAGGTCACCTATCTCGGTCACATAGTCGGTCAAGGGCAAGTACTGCCAAGAGAAGCCAAGGTTGAAGCTATACTCAGCTTCCCCATCCCCCAGACAAAGAAAGAGTTGCTCAGATTTCTAGGTATGGCTGGGTTCTACAGAAAATTCGTGCCGAATTTCAGTACTGTAGTGAGCCCACTCACAAACTTGCTGAAAGGCAAAGTCAAGTACATCTGGTCAGACGAGTGCCAAAATGCTTTCGTGAAGTTGAAATCTATCATGGCAAATGAGCCGGTGTTAGCTGCACCCAATTTCTCCAAGCCCTTCAAAGTGGCTATTGATGCCAGTGATGTTGGTGTAGGGGCAGTTTTGCTCCAAGATGATGATGATGGCATAGAAAAGCCTGTGAGCTATTTCTCAAAGAAACTGAACAAGTACCAGAAAAAGTACTCAACAATTGAGAAAGAGGCACTCAGTATGATCCTTGCCCTTCAGCAGTTTGAAGTGTATTTGACAAACAGTAAAGGGGAGATAATCCTGTATACAGACCACAACCCCCTTGTCTTCCTGGATCGGTTCAGAACCAAGAACAGTAGAATATTCAGGTGGAGTCTGCTGATCCAGCCCTATGCACTAAAAATTGTGCATGTATCAGGCAAAAACAATGTCATAGCTGATGCATTGTCCAGAGTGTGAAAAAAAAAACACAACAAAGAAGTAATAAGTTTTGTCACAAGGTATGTGATTACGTGTAAAAATGTTATTGAATCAGCATGATGACAAATGAAAATTGCCATATATCCAAAAGACTTTGGCAACAAGATTTTGAAGTTATTTTCATGTGGAAACATTCAGTGCAAGTAAGTGCCTTGCCGGTTGATTATGGTATTGAAACTGTTTGTTTGTTATTGAAGAAAATATTGTTTGGATAATACATGTCATCAAAATGGTTGAATAAGAAATTCAAAGTGACAAAATACTCAAGACAAGTTGTCAAGGTTAAATTATGAGTTGTCATAAATGAGACATGGAAATATGATATTGTAAGTGTTCAAACATAAAAGTATGATTGTTCATAATGCAGAGAAGGTGAACATGTTTATTTAGGTAACTTTAAATGTTTGAAAATGTAAAAGAAAAATTTGCTACAGCAAAATTTTCTTTTTTCCATGGGGGAAAGTGTTACAAATGTGTATAAGTTATACATATAGCCATACGTGTAGCTCTTGAATTAGCTGCACTCTATATGCTTGTGAAATTCCTCACTGGTGAAATAAACATTGCGCAATGTACTACATGGAAGATTCTGGAATGTGAGAAGACTATGGCAGATAATATTTACATGCAGGAATGTTACAGCTAGCTGAGACTCATTAGCATAATAAAGGAGCTCAGATGGGCTAGTGATGACTCATCAGTGTAATCTGGGTTAGGTCAATATTGTTTATCATGTATTTCTAGATGTACTTAGAATTTTCTATAAGCAGTTAATGGAAGCTTCTAGAATGTGCAGATTGTAGTATATATATGAGTGACTTGGATATAGGACCTCAGAGTTTTCATATCATCTTGCTCCAGTCACCTGTGATAAGAGTAACCTGCATCTAAGATATTGTTGTGACCCTGGCTCAATACCTACCTGTGGATTTATACGAGGACTTTCTCTACGTGGATAAATACCTGCCTGTTAAATAGCGCTTATGAGATCCTGCCTGTGAAAGCGTGAAAGCTCTGTGGAATAACATTTGACCATCTTGGATCATCTATTTGGACGTAACTATCTGGAATACCTGCTCTTCAGCGTACAACATTGGAATCAACATTGCGATCATAATTTGGGAATACTGGATCGGATTATCAACTGGACCATCAGCGAGAGCCGTGGATCCATTGGACTTCAGTATCCTCCAGCACTGTAAGCTAACCTGTATCCATACATTGTAAAGTAATCTATATACATGTACTGATTTATTGATGTATTGAAAGTGAACGCTTGTCTTGGTTTTTGAAGGGGAAAATACCCCATATAATAAAGAACACATAAACTAAATATTGGTATCATTTTGTGCGATCCTTTCTGGCATGAACTGATCGTAACACTATGCTAATTCATTTGAGCTGTTGTGTACATGATTATACATGTATAACATACAAAGTCCTTTACCAACTTTGATCACGCAAACTGTATTTTTCCCACGCCAAATGAAACGTATATGCGTTTGCAATTTGATAAAATTGTTGGTGTGAAATCGTGCATATCAGGACAAAAGGTGTGGGGGAAATTCTTGCAATTTTTGTGTTTTTGTCAGCTCTTTAAGAATAACTGCGTTGAATTTAATCGCTTCGTTTAATTTTGCCCACTCGATACGCAGATAATGCACAGACACATTAATACAATACGTGAGTAACAAACAATGCCAATGCATGCAATTAAAGGGAAAGTTCACCCTGAAATTATGATTCTTTCAATAAAAGCAGACATATGATTTCAAGAAACATATTATTATTAGTGAAGTTTTGACGAAAATCGGTCAAAGAAAAGTTATTAGGCTTTGTGACCTCACGTATGAAGTGCTCTCCCACATGCTGTGTAGAGAATAATTCCATAAATCGCTCTTTTGCTGTTTTTGACATGCATTTAAATATGTGTGTAAAAACGTATTTCTAATGATGTATCAAATGCACAGGGAAAAGGATACACAGATATTGTACATAACATAATGGCGTCACAAAATCAAAAAAAAAAATTAAAAGATCATAACTTTCTTATCCTTGGACGGATTTTCATCGAACATTGACGAACATGTTTCTTTCACGTTTTTCCTTTTATTGAAACTAAAATAATTTCACGATGAACTATTCCTTTAAAGTGTACCATTTGAGTTTCAGATCAATACAAAAAGAAATAAACAGGATGATTAATACTATCATTTTAAATGGTTGCATCTAAGTGTCAAGGGGAAGAGGGAACCTCAGTGAAGCCCAGCATGTAGGCCAAAATTCCTATTAAGTAAATCAAGATACACATGACAAAGTATTCATTTGGATGTTCACTCGATATACAAATAATGCAATGATACAGTAATATAGTACGACAGTATTAATAATGCATACACACGTTGTTTAAATATACCAATCGAATTTCGGGTCATTGATCAAAGAAATAAACAAGATAAATCATATAATAATTTTAAATGGTTACATCTAAATGTCGAAGGGGTGGGGGCCCATGAAGCTGGTTTTATAGCTCAAACTTCCTATGAGATAAAGCAATAGTATAAACAAATGACTACGTATCAATTTGGATGTTAAGTCGATATACAAATAATGCAAAGATATAATAATGTAATAGAATAGTACTAGTATTAGCAATGCAAAAAATGTAATTAAAGTATACCAATCGAGTTTTAGGTCATTGAACAAACAAATAAACAAAATAAATGGTGTATAGAGTGTTTTCGTTATTTTTTCGCGGTATTCAGAAAACGTAAAACATGCAAAGAGGCACCCTATCTTTATAAATACAGTAGGCCTATTGTGATTTGCTGCATTATATACAGATTGAGGCCGTGTAAAAATCCATTTTTATCAATATTTTTCATACTAATTGTTTTAGTGTTGAGCCTCCTACGCAAGTTAAATATACATTATCAGCTCTTTCACGCACGCGCAGAATCGTTTCTCTAGTATTGAGCCTACTACCTAAATTAGATCTACACTATCAATGTGTAAATGCACAATTGAACAAAAGGGCACCTTCCTATGATATTAAGCAAATAATCAACGTTGGTGAGGGTGATGGGACGAACTGTCACTTCCGAGACGATCTGGATGAAGCTATCTTTCCGAAGCGCAGCTGAGGAAAGATAGCGTATACATTCAGATCGCCGAGGAAGTGATAGTTCGTCTCATTGCCTGAAACCCAAAGTTGATTATTTGCTTTACATTCCACATCTGTAACCAACTATCTATACCAAAAATTACAATTTGACGTAAAAAAGGTAATGTTTAATTACTTCTCTACATAACCCCGAGCCGCTGCCATGGGGAACACGCGTTAGGACGCGCATTAGGCCGCGCGTTAGGACGCATTAGATGTCAAGTTATAGTCAGGGTGTACTCAAAAGTATTGATCACGCATTAGGACTGTCAGGAGTGAAGAGATCAGCGAAACCAAAAAGTACTATCACTTAGAGTGTAACGAACTTTTCTTCTCAGATGATCAGATGGGAAAAACTACACTTTATCACGTGATTCACTCTTGACCAATCATATAGCAACATTCTTAGTATGCGGAATATAACTTGCATTATCTACCGGAATCAGATCATTCAATGAATATCCTGGCTGTTCCAGATCAAGCAGAAGGAGCAGTGTATTTGGCCGCATTAACATGGCGCGGGGCCTGTTCAATTCCGGTAATTCCGTGTGACCTCCGTGTCAGGCGCGTTGGTGGCGGGTGTTCCGCTCAGCGGCAAGGCGCGAACGCGCTGAGAGTGCTTTATAGAGCTGTTCCAGCGCCATCTAACGACATAATCTGGGTAGCGACCTCATCGATTTCGATCTACTTTAGCTATATTATATAGCTCTTTGATCAGCAAAGATCAATTCCATTCAACGTTATCAATGTGTGTTGCATCATGGTGGTAATGTATGTGTGCGTGACAGAAAAATAAGAGTGTAGGTGTAGGTGTGTGTAAGGATAAAATTCACCGAATATAGAGAGGGGGCGCACGGCCATGTAAACGCCCTTAAGTCGAGCTTCGTAGCAGATTATTTTTCAGTTGTGAGAGGGTTAACCGACCGTCATCGTCTGCCTGGCATTTTCTCATGACTGTCAAACCCGCGAAAACATCGTACGTCACAAAGTGGGCTAATTCGCCCGATGCTCCGAAAATAGTCGGTAACCTCAGCCCTGCTTCCCAATGAAGGCGGTGCCGCCTTTCACTTGAAAGCGGCGCCTGCGTCGTGTAACTGAAGTCAGCGACGAACAAACAGCCGGGCGCGTTGGGTTACCGCGATTAATCGAGCGCGAATTAATGGCTACACGACGCGGTGGTGGAGAGGGAGAGAGAGGGGGGTGGGGGGGGGGGGTGGGGGGGGGGGCAAAGGGGCGTAAACAGACTAGGAGGGGATCGGGGTTGTCCTACCTCAAAATTTTGTCCATTCGTAACGACAACATATTTTCCCACACTGTAGAATATTAGAGTTTCACAACGCCAGTACACGTTACCATGGTAACCATATCGACATGTAAATTGTGTCTGAAAGGAGCACGTTGGAAACACACTATGTAAACAAATCGAATGTACACAAGGTAATTTCTTTTTAATATTTAGTGATAAAAAATATATTTTGTTATGCCAATTTGTTAAATTTCATGGTTATTAAGATAAAGGTCCAGTTTACAAGTCCTGCTTTGGATCCATTCACTATCTCAGTCAATTGTGTATTACAATGTTATCATTTAAATGTCCGTCAATGTTACTTTGATTCATGTTTTACAACTTGTGTTTAAAATCAATACCATTGTTGTAGAAACAAAATTTCATTTACATTTTTTACATTTCATAGTGTACAGTTATCGTGCAACCCAATCCATTATTAATGTGTATGAGTTTAAGTGCGAGGAGGGGGGGGGGGGGTGGCATCCCTAGTACTGTATCCCCTCCCACACCCCTCCAATGACGTCATAAAGGGTAGAATCGATCTCGCATCTCGATGAGGAAGTTTTCCATTTCAATAAGCTTGCGCGTTATAATAGCCCATCGTGGCGACTTACACTTGAACTCCGAGCTCTCGATGGAATGCAACCTTACTCCGCACATGCAACAAATATCCTTAACTCTTTGATTACCATGTGTGTATTCAGTATACACATAAATCCCTTAGATTAGTAATTTGTCTGGCATGGGACGAGTTAAAAGGGGAAGATTTGGGAAAAGACGGCACGTCGCGCTTTCGAGTATTATGAGGGATAATGTTTTCATCACTAACAACAATCGCGATATCGTAATCGGTATCGGATAGATCCGGATGGCTACAGTTTCATTGTCAGATTTTTGTTATTCCACCATTTTTCTTCATTTTATTTACCCTCCTTGTTCTTTAAATTCTCCACTTACAATTTTTTACTTCCTCGTCCTCATTATTTTATACTTTCTTCTTCTTCTTCTTCTTCTTCTTCTTCTTCTTCTTCTCCCCCTCCATCTTGTACGTTTTTATTTCTTTTTGTTTTTCTCCTTTTTCTTCATCTTAATCTTATCCTATTTGATCTTTATGCTCTACAGTTACGTATATTTCTTCGCATCTTTCTTTTTCTTTGTCTTATTCTCCTTCTTCTTGCTTTCAATTTCATGTGTTTCATGACTTCGCAGTAGTTAAGGCTTTTCCTTCTTTTTCGCCATTTTCTGTTGTTTTCATGATCTTCTTTTCGTGCTCCTCCTTTTAATAACATCCAATCTTGTTCCTTTATCTATTGTTCTGCCTTCTTTCCATCTCCTTATTCCTTCTCCCCATCCTTTTTATTCTCCTTCTTTCTTGTCTTCGTCTTTTCCGCTTACTCTAAGGCATAGTTCACCCTGAAATTAAGTTGGGTTTGATAAAAGCCGAAACACGAAAGAAATGTATTAGTGAAGGTTTGATGAAAATCCGTCGAAGGATAAGAAAGTTATGATCTTTTGAAATGTTAATTTTTGGACGTCACTTGCAAAGTGCTCTTCAATAATTTGTGTGCTGTGTGATTCCATAATTGCTCTTTTTCTGTGTTTTTGATGAAGGAATGCTTTTTTCATCTTCTTAATGGTACTGTATGTGTGTGTGTAAGATCGTGTTTCTAACAATGTATCAAATGTACGGGTAAAGTTATGCACACCCTTTTTAAGAAAAGCGACATTTTGAAAAATAAAATAATACACAACATAATGAGAAAGCATCTCGTACATGACGTGACATCACAAAATAAAATCCTAACTTGTTTATCCTTTGGTGGGTTGTACTTTTCTCTCCTGTTTCTGCTTTTATCAAATCAATTTAAGTTCAGGGTGTTGGGTGAAATGTGAGAGTGTCAATCTCTCACGAGACTACTGATCATCTGTCATAGAAAAGCGATATATGATGTCAACACTCCAATGAGACTAATCGTTTAAAGTCTTTACTTTCATCTGCCAAGAAGCCACGAACATGTGAGATGCAGCCAACACGACGTATTCATAGGGATTCATCCACCCAGAAGGCGATAGCTCGTCAGATTTCAAAGCACAAATCCGTGTCTTCCAGGCCGAATCGAAGAGAGAATGAGAGCGATTCCATTAGCGAACAATGCTCGGCCCTTGAGACGGAGGTCGGATCGAAGTCTATTGTCACTCACAACAAGCTCATTTTAGGCGATTTGAATTCCAGCGAATTAATTCCGTTCTTGCAAGAAAGACGGGAGTGATATTAAATGGATAATCCACCCTGGATTTTCTGTAAACCTTCCTTAATATGTGTCTTCCATGTTTCTGCTTTTATTGAAACCAACTTAACTACAGGGTGGACTTTCCCTCTAAGAAAGTTGGCATGTGTTATTGACGATCACTTTTCTTGGAAAAGGAACGGATTGTATTTGAAGATTAGAATGCAGGAAGATAAAATCGATTGAACGGGAAGCTTGTACTTTGAAAAGAATACACTCTTCTTCTCATGCTTTTGATCAAAATCAAGTCATTGCCGTTTTTTGTTATTAAACGCTCTGATTTGTGGAAGAATCGTCCAATGATAAGCACTCTCCCGTGAAACATTAAGTGGCAAGGATATCGCGGTTATCTGTTTATTGTTGATTGTATGCCATATGACTTAATGACTCTCAAAGCGCTAGCTTTGATTATTAATCGCATCGTCCATGATCGGGCTAAATGTACACTTTCATTTCAAGTGCCTGATTTATTTAGTACGATATAACCTTTATCCTAGAATTAAATGTGTTATGACACAACACGTCTAGGGCCTCTCCTCCTCTCCCTTCTCCTCCTTACTCTCGTTTCCCTACCCTACCCTGCCCCTTCCTCCTCCCCCTTCTCTTCTCTCCACCCCCTGCCCCCTTCTTCCGCCATTCACCCTCAGTCTTCCCCTATTCCTCACCCCCTTCTCTCCTTCTCATTCCCTTCCCTTCCCTCCCCTACCATCCTTTACCTCCCCCTTCTCTTTCTCTGCCCACGGCTCCCCCTCCCTTCTCTCTCCCATGCACCTTCCCTCTCCCCCCTCCCTTCCTCCTCCCCCTCCCCTCCTCCCCTCCTCTCCCCCTCCCTTCCTCCTCCCCCTCCGCCTCCCCCTCCCCTCCGCTCTCCCCCTTCTCTCCCTTCCACTGCTCTGCGCCACTTCCTTCACCCCTTTCACCACCCCCTGCCCAGCCCTCCCCAAACGCCAATCCCTCCTCTCCTTGCCACTCCCCTCTTCCCCACATCACCTACAGACCTATACTCCCTATTCATCACTCCTTCCCACCCTCTTTTCCTCTTCTTTTTCTCTTCCCTCGGCTCCTCCCCTCCTTCCTCTTCCTCTTCCACTCTCTCTCTACCTCCATTCCCCTCCCTTCCTCTCCCCTCCCTTTTCCCTTCCCTTCTCCTCCCTTCCCCTCCCTTCTCCTCCCTTAACCTCCCCATCCCCTCCCGCTTACACCGCCCCCTCTTCTGCCCTCCTTACCTGTCCCCTCCTCTCTTTCTCCCTCTCCTTCCCTCCACTCATTTCCCCTCCCCTTCTCCTTCATCTCCCCTCTCTCCCCTCCTATCCTCCTCCTCTCCTCCCCTTATTCCGCCCTCTTTCCTTCCCCTCCCCCTCCCATCCTCCCCGTTCCCGCTCTTTCCCTTACCCCCCCTCCCCTTCCGCCCTATTCCCCCCCTTTCCCTTCCCTCCTCTCCCCTCCCCGTCCCCCTCTCTTCCACAGCACCCACCTTCCCAATCACCTGTCCTCGATCTCCTTTCCATTCACCAGCTCACTTTTGTTCTTTGTCCTCACCGTTGAGAGCACAGCAATATCTTCTCCTTAGCCTGATTCCCGTACTGTGTTACATTTCAAGTTTCATTTCAAGTTACATTTCAAGTTACATTTCAAGTTACATTTCAAGTTACATTTCAAGTTACATTTCAAGTCCAACACTCCCACAATTACACACTAAGATCAACCACTGTATGACAAGATTAATCATGTTAATTATTGTCCCCTTTCCGCGAGAGAAGAACTAGAGATTGATTAATAAGCAAATAATCAACGTCGGTGAAGGTGATGGGACGAACTATCACTTCCAAGGCGATCTGGATGTAGCTATCTTTCCGAAGCGCAGCTGAAGAAAGATAGCGGATACATTCAGATCGCCGAGTAAAAAAAGTACCATCACCTAGAGTGTAACGAACTTTTCTTCTAAAAAAAAAGTACTTTCACCTAGAGTGTAACGAACTTTTATTCTCAGGTGATCTGATAGGAAAAACTACGCCTCATCACATGATCAACTCTTGACCAATCATGTAGCAACGTTCTTAGTACGTGGAATATAATGTACAATAACCAGACCTGTTTATTAACTTCTTGATGTTGCATTATTTCATCAGCAATGCACAGCAATCCCACATAGCAGTGATATACACAGGTAGGTTTAAAGGGAAAGCTCTCCCTGAAATTGATTTAGTTTTAACCAAAGCAGAAACAAACATGAAAGAAACATATAAGTGAAGGTTTGATGAAAATCCGTTGAAGGATAAGAAAGATTTTGTTAAAGTTTTGATTTTGTAACGTCACATGCGATATGTTGTGTATTATTTTTTTTAAAGTGTCCATTTTCTCAAAAGGATATTGCATTATTGTTTTTCATGGTCATTTGATATATCAATATGCACACGTTTCTAGACACAAACCTCATTGAAAAAGATTCATTTTTTCATTAAAAAACATATTTTTTTGTAATGGAATTATAAAATATACAGTATGGGAGAGCATCATTTTAAAAAATCATTATATACTTTTCCTTTGACGGATTTTTGTCAAATTTTCACTAATATGTTTCTTTTTTCTGTTTTATCAAAACCAACTTAACTTCAGGCTTGACTTTCCCCTTAAAGATGTTAAATCAAAATGCCCCAAAGCATGGATGGCAGGCTATATTCCTGCGGTGGCGGTGCCTTTGAACATCGCTGAGGGAGAAAGATTGCGTTCAGGTTGCGAGTTTCACAAATTAGTACCAGTACTAGACATGCTAGAACCAAGCAGCTCTAGTTATTTGTATGATATTTATCGGTCATGAATATTAAGTGGCGGCATCAAACCTTGTTCAAAGCGATGTATATCCATGTGCTTAATCATCCTTGATTATATCTAACCTCTGATTAGAACATGAGCATCATTTACCACGAATATGACACGAGAACGTACACCTGCACCAGAGCGAGCTAGCGCCATCTCTTGGGCGGTTTCCAAAGAATAATTATTTACAATCGTGCGAGAGACGAGACAAGGAATTTACGAAGGCAAAACGTGAAGGGAATGCTACATGGCTTGCTGGACATTCTGAATGAGTGTTATGTTGTCGCCTTTCAGTAGAATCCGACCTGGAAAAATGGGACGTCACGTGCGAGGTGCTCTCCCATTATGTTGTGTACATTTTTCTCGAAAATGTGCATTTTCTCAACAAAAGAAAGATGCATCTTTGGACCTGTGCATTTGATACATCATCAGAAATACGTTTTAACACACATACCTGTATGAAAAAAAGTAATTCCGTTGTCAAAAACAGATAAAGAGCAATGAATGTAATTATATTGTATACAACATATGGAAGAGCACCTCGCACGCGACGTCACAATAATTGAATCTAAAAAAATGCCAAAATCTAATAACTTTCTCTTCCTTTGACGGATTTTCGTCAAACCTTCACTAATATGTTTCTTTTATGTTTCTGCTTTCATTGAAATCATTTTTTTTTTCAGGGTGAACTATCCCTTTAAAATGTATCATTGATCTTCCGGGTTCTGGTTCTAAACAGCATCTCTCGATTGATAATTTCACTGGTCCGACATTGTCTAGCTTTCATTGAAACCTTTCTTTCAGGGTGAACTATTCCTTTAAAGTGTAACATGGATCTTCCGGCTTCTGGTTCTGAACAACATCTCTCAATTGATAATTTCATTGGTCCGACATTGTCTAGCTTTCATTGAAACCTTTTTTTTCAGGGCGAAACTATTCCTTTAAAGTGTAACATTGATTTTCCGGCTTCTGGTTCTAAACAACATCTCTCAATTGACAGTCCCCGATATAATGACCGATTTTCGCTCTACACACGTAGCTTAGAGCCAGGTATCCTGATAACATGCTCATATGCCGTCACCTTCGGTACTCTATAGAATGGAAGTACAAACGAAGAGTTTGATGGCCTCAATGTGGTAAGGCAATGCTGAGATGTTCATTGCCAAGGGATAGACTTGGGTCTAGCTTTGATGTAAGTGTTAATTCGCCATGGTGAAACGGGGCCTACATTATTAGGTGGCAATGCTGTCCGAGTTGAACGCACTTTTTTACGCGGTTGCTGCCTGCAATTTTCTTGGTCGATCCTCCTCTCCACCCCCTCTTCTCTCTCTCTCTCTCTCTCTCTCTCTCTCTCTCTCTCTCTCTCTCTCTCTCTTCTCCCCCCTCTCTCTCGCTCTCTTTATAATATATCCGTTTTTGTATGCTTTTTTTCTCATCATCCATGATTTGTTTTAATTTTCTTTGTTAATACATAAGTCTATGGGGAATTATTTACAGGCGTGCGACCTAAAAAAAAAATACCGTGTAGAATTGACAGCGCGGCATCAGTTTCACCTCGCACGTAAACGTAGTAAAGACTTAACGGCCAGTTGTAAATAAATAGTTGCATGTACATGTTTATGATGTACCATAACATCAGACTAACAACGATGCGAGTATGGATGCGTTGAGTATGCGTTGAGTATAGAGATCCAACGAGGATTGAGAATACTACTCGAACGGAACAATGTATACATGTAAGTGTGTTTTCGATTTATCAGATTTTAGTCAATTCTGGTGGAGTTTCTTCCAGGTTTAACTTCCACAGAGCACGTAAGTACGTTTTGATATCACCATGATCGTCATTCAATTCACGTTTATTTCGCATAAGACATTAGACTTGACTTTCTTTATATTCGCGGTGCATCTATCTGTGTGTGTGTGTGTGTGTGTTGATCTTGTATAATTTTGGAACTCGAACGGAACTGCTTGTGGAGTGTACGAGATTAATACTGAAACCTGTAATGAGCAGTATGTGTAATGAGGATGGTGATGATGACGACGATGATGATTATGAAGATAGTGAAGATGATAGAGATAATGAAAATACTTCTGCTGCTGATGGTGCTGATAAAAACTTGGAATGGTGAAGATATGCTGTTGATGGAGATATTGGAGATGATAACGATGATGATGAAGATGATAACGATGATGGTGGTGGTGAAAACGATGATGACGAAGATGATAACGATGATGATGAAGACGATAACGATGAGGATGAAGACGATAACGATGAGGATGGAGATGATTATGAAGGTGATGGTGTTAATGACGGTGATGGTGATGATGTTGATGTTGATGGAATAGTGTAGATGATAAAGATAATAAGGATGTTCATAACTACGATGATGACGGTAATGATGATGGAGATGATGTTGATGGAGATGGTGGAGATAGTAAACATGGTTATGATGGTGGGGATATTGTCGAAGGTGCAGGGAGCGAAGATGATAAAGATGATGAAGATGTTGTTGTTGTTGTTGTTGATGATGATGATGATGATGATGATGATGGAGATGGTGACGATGGTAATGAGTATGGAGATGATGAAGATGATGGTCATGATGATGGTAAGGATGATGATGATGATCATGAACATGCATCAGTATGTGGAGGGGACATCATATATCTTGCATCATATATCTTGAGCACCCCCCCCCCCCCACACACACACACACACACATCCACAAACACACACACACACATTCCCATCAACACACATACAAACACACACACATAAATACACGCATACATACATACATACATACATACACCACACTCAACCTAACCTAACCTAACCTAACACACAACCTAAAATCTAGGCTACATATCAGTACCGGTTGCACAATAGCCTGCGCTCCAGTCTGTCCGACATTTCTAGTCTAAACTGCAAAATAGAGTCTAGTACTCAAAGACCAATCACTTAATCATTCTCCCTCTTCTTTCAGCCAACCTGAACTGGAGAAGAATTCGAAAATGGTTAGTCTAATTCAGCTAGACCCCTTTGTTGAAAAGTTAAGTTTAGAAAAGCCCAAACAGCCTGGAGACCAGACTAGGCGCGAGCTACCAGGGGGTTAAGTGCGCCGTCAAGATTGCTTTGTCTTCCGCGGAGAAAATGATGTCTATCTTGTCACAGTTGCACCTGTCGTATGACAAATCTCGCGATCGTGGGGAATGCTACTAGTACTAGAGGGATGATACTCCTACCGACACCGCCCCCCCCCCCCCCCCTCTCCTACCCATTCCACCTTTCAATCTCTCGCCAATGTTGCAATGTGCGACGACCCCATATTGTCGCTCGCTATATCCAAGTGTGGTACACTGAAAACGAACTTAAAGGGATACTTCACCTGAAGGTAAGTTGGTTTCAATAGAAGCGGACACATGCAAGAAACACAATTTTGAATGTTTGATGAAAATCCATCAAAGGATAAGAAAGTTATGATCTTTCAATGGTTTGGTTGTGTAACGACACATGTGAGGTGCTCTCCCATATGTTGTGTACAATTTATTTTTTTCTCAAAAAGATATGCATTCGTTTACCTGTGACTCGGAAGCATCATTAGAAATACGTTTTTACACACATACCTGTACGGAAAAAAAATCATTCCATTGTCAAAATCAGAAAGAAAGCAATATATAGAATTATTTTGAACACAACATATGTGAGAGCTCCTCGTACGTGACGTCACAAGATTGAAATTTCAAAAGATCATAACCTTCTTATCGTATGAGGGATTTTAGTCAAACATTCACCAATATGTTTCTTTCATGTTTCTGCTTTCATTGAAGGTTGAAGTATCCCTTTAAGCATTGCCGTAAGTTTCAACTTACATCGTCTACGATCCATAACTGTGGATATACTGGCGCCCCCTTTTTCAAAATGCTAACTGATTTAGCTGAGACAGTTTTGATGTTATAAAAGCTATATTCCACCCTGGAATTAAGTTGGTTTTGATTAAAAAAAACCCCACAGAAACATGAAAGAAAACATTAGTGATGAAGAAATTTTAGGCATACAAAGAGTAGAAAGGATAGCGTGTCGATCCAAACAAGTCAGAAAATAAATCTTGGAAAAAAACGGGATTTGAAACTGCAATCTACTGCTTACCGGGCAGCGACTTAACCACGCAAGCTATTTCTAGTCCACGGGTGAAGAAAATCTAGCCGAATTGTCTCTACGGCGGACTACTCATGGATGTTAATGAGTCAGATTAAATGAGACTCTTTGGTATTTGTTTCCATGTTGTCGTGTCTTGATCCGTGTCCTAGAAATAGCTTCCGTGGTTAAGTCGCTGCCCGGTGGGCAATAGATTGCAGGTTCAAGTCCCGTCTGGTTCCAAGATTTTTTCGGACTTGTTTTTCATTCATTTCCAGGATGGAGCACGCTATCCTTACTATTGGGTGTATGCCTATTTGTTTTTGGTAAATTGAAATTACTCCAGAAAGCCCTTTCACTAAAATATCAGTGATGGTTTGACGAAAATCCGTCAAAGGAGAAGAAAGATTGCTTAAAATTGTGATTTTGTGACGTCATATGCGAGATGCTCTCCCATATATTAAGTCCAAAATATTGTGAAAATGTCGATTTTCTCAAAATGATATGCATCATTCTATCTGTGCATTTGAAACATCATAAGAAACACACATACCTCTATGAAAAAAAAAGCCTTCATCAAAAACAGAAAAAGAGCAATTTATGGAATCACAAAGCACACAACATTATGAGAGCCCCTCGTATTCCTGCCCCTGGCTTCCCACTGTGCTACCTTCCTCATTATCTTTAATGTACCTCGTTGGTTCGAACTACCCACTGAATTAATACTATTAGACTGCAGACTGGGATTTGTTCATGAAGGTATGCTGGATGACGGATGTAAAGACATTTTACAGTGTGCCCGGGACAACAATGGTGGGATATTCTTTCACTACTTTCTCAGAGCTGAATAGCCGTCGCCATATCTGCATGATGAAAAGTTGAACTGTGATCGACTTTCTCATGAATTTCCATTGTTCTCTGTGAGTAGTGCCATTTACCTGAGGTCATTTTCTACCGGCAATAATCTGCTCATGCGCAGATTGCAATTACAAACTGGCTTATTGACGATCCTTCTCCTTCATCTTCTTTGGCCGCAGCCACACCCCTTCCTTCCACCCCTCATCATGACCACCACCTCCCCCCACACACACACCCCTCTCCGTCCTACTCCCGATCTCTCTCTCCGTCCTATTCCCGATCTTTCTCCGTCCTACTCCCGATCTCTCTCCGTCCTACTCCCGATCTCTCTCCGTCCTACTCCCGATCTCTCTCCGTCCTACTCCCGATCTCTCTCCGTCCTACTCCCGATCTCTCTCCGTCCTACTCCCGATCTCTCTCCCGTCCTACTCCCGATCTCTCTCCCGTCCTTCTCCCGATCTCTCTCCCGTCCTTCTCCCTGCATCTTCCTCCAAGTTCTCTTCTCCTTCCTCCATCTTTCTGCTCCTTTCAGCCGAGCCTGTCTCCCATGATGTTGACTTTGTCAAAACTTAAAGATAAGAGTCTAGTACTCACAGACTAGTCACTCTTTCATTCATCTCTTTTCCCCCTCCAGAGAAGGATATATTAATTGATTAGTCTGCTGCAGCCAGACCATTTTATGGAATATTGTCGTTTGGATTAAGAGTGCCCAAGAGCTATTTTCAGCCCTTTTCTTGCGTCATTTCACCCGTCTCATCACGGCAGGGATTGATACTAGAACTAACATTATGAATTCTCAGCCCGCCTCCCCCTCCCCCTCCATCACCTTGTCCCCATTATTCGGCCCGATATCGTCTTAAAGGGAAAGTCTTGTCACAACTCCTCCCTTTTCTCTTTCTTTCTTCCTCGCCTTTCGCACTTTTGCTTCTTCTCCCCCTCCTTCTTCTCTCTCCATCTACCGTCCTTTCTTCTCCACCCTTTTCTTCTCCGAACCCATCGTTATTTCATCCTTTTCCTCTTCTCTTTTTCTATCCGCCCCCCCCCCCTCCTTGTACTGACTTTGCAGCCTGCTCCCCCTTCCCGATCATCCTACCCTTCATCTTTCTCCTCCACTTTCTTCTTCCCCTCCTCCTCACCATTCATCTTCCTCCTCCTCCTCCTCCTCCTCCTCCTCCTCCACCTCCTCCTCCTCCTTCCCCTCCTCCTCCTCCTCTTCCCCTCCTCTCCCCCTCCTCCTCCTCTCCCTATCCTCACCCCGCCTTGCCCTCCTCTTCTCTCTCATCTTTCTTCACCCCTTCTCTTCTCCTAACTTATCCATCAAGCTTGATCCACATCCCTCTTCACTCTCTCATTCAATGATCTCTCTCTCTCCCCCCCCCCCCCTCTCTCTCTCTCTCTCTCTCTCACTCTCTCTCCCCCTCCCCTCTCTCTATCTCTCTCTCCCTCCCTCTCTCTCTAACTCTCTCTCTCTCTTCTCTCTCTCTCTCTGCCTCTTTCTCACTCCCTCTCTCCCTCTCTCTATCCCCCCTCTCTCTCTCACTCTCTCATTCAATGATCTCTCAATCTCTCAATGTCGTAGCCTAGCTTCTAGTCTTTTGGACATTTCTAATTTCAACTTTAAAGAAAGAGTCCCGTATTTTGAAGAGAGGCCTTTACAGCAAACAGTGCACTAAACCTGTACTAACTTAATGGAACACCATATAATACAACATGAAAAATCATTTATTAATTCAACATAACTGATTTTGTCCTCGGAATCACTATGACATATTAAAGGGGAAGTTCACACTGAAATCATTTTGGTTTCAATACAAAGAGACAAATGAAAAAAACATATGAGTGAAGGTTTGACGAAAATCGGTCAAAGGAAAAGAAAGTTATTTGATTTTAAAGTTTTGATTTTGTGACGTCACGTGCGAGGTGCTCTCCCATAAATTATGTTGTGTACAATTTTTTTCGAAAATGTGCATTTTCTCACAAAGATATGCATCCTTTTACTTGTGCGTTTGATACATTATCAGAAATACGTTTTTACACACATACATGTACAAAAAAAAAATCATTCCGTTGTCAAAAACAGAAAAAAAAGCAATTTATCGACTTATTTTGTCCACAACATAAGGGAGAGCACCTCGCACGTGACGTCACAAAATCAAAACTTTAAAATCAAATAACTTTCTTTTCCTTTGACCGATTTTCGTCAAACCTTCACTCCTATGTTTCTTTCATTTGTCTCTTTTTATTGAAACCAAAATAATTTCAGGGTGAACTTCCCCTTTAAGTTTGTCCACATGACAATTACAGTGAATGATTAAAATGATACGCTCATGTGACTCTGTGGTGAAAATGAATGATTTGGTGCCAGCATCAGATGATATATGTGCACCCTATAAAGCTCCAGGCGGATTACATTGTTAAACCTCTGTTCAGAACACGGCCCACAGTCATTCTCCGACTCGGACGGAGAAAGAGCTGAGAATAATTATCTCCCTGCAGCCAGGCATCTAACGCCTGGATTCAAGGCTAGCAATGTCCATACTTTCGATGTCGCGGGATGTATGTCACAAGATATTAGCCCGTCTTCACGTCCGAGCTATTTCACTCGCTGTCGCCCTGTGATTCATTCTTGCATCTCTCAAGTATCTCACAAGGAGGAGATATGATATCTGGCATATGAAGGATTCTGCCAGCCATGCCAGCCCCCCCCCCCCCCCCCCCCCCCCACTGGACATTTCTGCCTTGATATTTAACAAATAAAACTTTTATGTTGCCACTGGGCGGTAATAGACACACGGAGGGCTACAAGCATGTGGTCAAATTGAAATTTTTACTGTTATAACAAATGCAAGTGTCCAACACAAACATTGATACATTTTAAGAAATACAATTATCACGATACCACCATGACCACTGTGTAGTAATAGATCCCTGGACAGACAACGACATATGGTCAAGTAAAAGTTGTGACTGGTATAAACTATACAAGTGTCCAACACAAATATTGATACATTGTAAGAAATACATTTTTACGCTACCACTGGGCAGTGTGAGATACCCGGAGAGATACAAACATATGTTATAAGTTATATTAGTGTCCAGCACAAATATAATGACACCTGCTATTTAACAAATATAACTTTTAGGATGCCACTGGGCAGTGATAGATACCTAGTAGGATAATGACATGTGGTCAAATAAAGAAATAAGTTGTTATAACCTATATAAGTGTCCCACGCATATAGTAATACTTTTGATATTTAAGAAATAGAACTCTGAACTTGCCACTGGGCAGTTACCTGCGAAGGGAGAAACACGTGACCAAATGGTTTTGTAAATGGTTAAATCAAACTTAAAGATAAGGGCCTCGTACTCACAAGACTAGTAACTCTTTCATTCTAATATTTTTTCCTTCCGTTACCATGGTTACAAGCCGAAGAAGGATGATTCGTCTACCGTAGGCAGACCCGTGTATTGCATATTGTAGTTTGAAGTGTAGTGTAGTGTTCAACTTAAATATCATTTCATCGTGACACAGTGCGTGCATCTATTAAGAAAAATCACACCATCAATGAAAAAGATCAAGTGGCTGTTGATCGTCTTTAATTCACCTAGGATTATCCATCCAGGTACTTAATGAACGCTAGTGTTTGGAGATAATCACCTTGCAGTCATTACTGAAATTTTACGCGAGAAGGATGAACAAGGAGAGAGAGAGAGAGAGAGAGAGAGAGAGAAAGAGAGAGAGAGAGACAGACAGAGAGCGAGAGAGAGAGAGAGAGAGAGAGAGAGAGAGAGAGAGAGAGACAGAGACAGAGACAGAGAGACAGAGAGATGGTGTCTGAATGATCCGAAATCTCGCCAGAGGTTTTGGTCGTCCATTCCATTTACTATAATCTTCTAAATGGATGACATCTCTCAAAGGCGTACAAGAGCAAAAGGAAGGAAGAGAGAGAAAAGGAGGAGAGGCGGTGTCAGTAAAATATCAGCCGGAAAGGAATGCTCAACATTGGATCGGAGATGGAGCACATTAAAACGGTGCAAGCTTCAAGCGACCGAGGTAATAACTACAAACTCGCTTTGAATAGTACACAGATGGAAATGTAATTTCTTTTGAGAGTAAGAATACTTCCTATCGATAGTGGTATCGATGTGTTATGATGGATCGTCCCTCTGATTATCGATCAGAAGAGAAGGGTTACCAACCAAGCAAAACTTGTAAGGTTTTGACAAATCAGTCAATTACTCGTCGAAATCTGACATGCTTCTTCAAAGAATACACACATCCATTCCATAAGTAAGGCATAATCTATTTTTAAAACGAGCTGACAACTAGATATTATTCTAAATAACCCATGCATGTTTATATTGTTAGTTGACTGTGAATAAGTAAAAACAAAAAACAATCTGTAAGAAAACGAGGCCAACCAAGTTTAAAGGGAAAGACTACCCTGAAGTTCATTTGGTTTTAATCATAGCAGAAAAACGAAAGGAGTTAAGGTCTTTTTTTTCGAAAATGATAAGAACATCATGACTTCTTAAATCGAAGGTTGTGACGTTACACGCGAGCTGCTCTCCTGTACACCGTGTGCTATGATACCATAAATTGCCTTTTCCTGCTTTTTGTTGAAGAAATAAATCGTTTTCGTTGAAGTCTGTTTGTTAAAACATGTGTCTAATGATAATCAAATGCACATGTAAAATGGTTCATATCCTTTTGAGAAAATGGAGAGTTTCAAAAAGAATAAGTACACAACCTAAAGCAGGGTACCTCGCAAGTGATGTCACAAAATGACGAATTTGAAAAATCATAACTCGGCTATCCTTTGACGGATTTATGTCATATCTCCACTAATTTGTTTCTTTCATGTTTCTGCTTTTAGTACAACCAACTCAACGTTAAGGTGGACTACCCCTTTAAGTGAGATGTCTTGTTTGCGTCTAAGGCGACTCCAAAAAAGCAACCTCAATTTGATACATCGATTACAAACGGCTCATTAGACATCGATCTAACGCTTTAGGTTAAAATCGTGTAACAATAGAGCATTGATCGATGTTTGTTTCAATTAATGCCGCACATATATTGCTAAATGCGTATCGCTCAACATGGACACTGCAATGCATCGTTTGCGATCTTCTAGATCACTCTAATGTTCGTTTCCATTTTGTTCAAGGACGTTTTCAGACTCTATTTTGAATTTCAAGGCCTGTCCTAAATGGACCAATCCGACAAAACAATGTCTCTCTCTTTATCCTTCTCTCTTTCCCTTTCTCTCTCTTTCTTTCTGTCCTTTTGTGAATATATCTTCCTCTTTTCGCTCCTTCGTTCTCCCCACTCTCTCTACTCATTCCTTCTCTCTATGTCCCTCCCTATTCCCTTCCTATGTTTTCTTCCTTCATTCCATTCTCTCTCTCTCTCTTTCTCTCTCTCTCTCTTTCTCTCTCTCTCTTTCTCTCTCTCTCGCTTTCTCTTTCTCTTTCTCCCCTCTCTCTCTCTCTCTCTCTCTCTCTCTCTCTCTCTCTCTCTCTCTCTCTCTCTCTCTCTCCCTCCCTGTATCTGTATCTTTGTTTTTCTTTGCGTTGTCTATCCACATCTTTCGATGTACGCATTAATGCTAAACCGTTCCTATATAACAACCCTGGTTTGATACCATTACGGCTCCGACAAGCGGGGAAAGATGAAAAGCAATTTGTAAACGATAAAGTACAGCAAATCCTCTCAAATATGCCAAATTTCACCATAGCTAGTCGTGATCCAATTAAATGTTCCTCGTGGTGAATGGTTCATAATCCCACTTCATTGCTCTTTTGGCCATTAAAACTTCTCGGGATGCTGACTTCTAATGAAGATGTCTTCTAAATTGGTTTAAAAGCTCGTTTGAACCTTTTGCTCTTTCATCATGTTCATACGAATGAAATTGCATTCTTTCACCTAGGAAATCCGTGTGTTGATCGCACAAAATTCCAACAAGGTTGAATTGTCTGAACATTATGTAGCATCAAAGATTTTTGCACTTTTTGTTTGATTGATAGACAAAAGATGGGCAAGAAATGGGAATAAAATAAAACACGATATGTCAGCACCTGTTACCAGTAGAGTAGGCTGGTTTACAGGCTGTGGGATATTTCTAATTTGAACTGGAAAAAAAATATATAGTCTAGTACTAAACAGACCACATACTCTATCATTCAACTGGTTTCTCAGTCTGGGCGAGCTGGAACAGGATTTGGGAATGATTAGTCTACTTAAGCTAGACCTCTCTATTAAATAATAAAATAAAAAATAATAAAAACAGCCTTGAAGCCAGGCTTTCAGACCGACCTTTTATCTGAGATCAAAGTTCAAAGATGAAAGTTCACACAGAATCTATTCATTGTTACAAATCCAAACAGAGGCCTATCGGATAAGCTTGTTAGGATAACGCTGAGAAGAGAAATAAACATTAACAGTGTGAAGTTTGAATGAAACACTATTTTTCACCCCTCTTTTTTTGTTTCCTCCGCCTGTCTGTCAAGCCAATATGTTTGTTTGCCTGTCTCTCTCTTTCTCTGTCTGTCTCTGTGGTTAGATTGATTTGACTTTAATAGTCAAAAGAAATCCCGATATCAGCCATGGACTGTTTATCCTATTCAAGCAGTCATTGTCCTTTTTTTTTGGTATTGGATGTTTGCACAGTTATACAAAAGTGCGGATAATATTATTAATCTCAATTACATGCAATTAAAAAAGATTACATAATTTTACTTCAAATTTAGGGATGACTACCGAGTATTACTGTATAGACAATTCTTGTCATTGAGTGATAAATGTTTCATCACATGGGATTTGTTTTATAATTCAAAATGTATATTGATGATCGCTATTACATTTGTTCTCTTTTTTCTTATCCTCCTCTTTCTCTTCCCCACCCCCCCCCCCCCCTCCTCCTCCTCCTCATTCGTACGACTCCAAACTTGCCCTTTGAGTGGAAGATAATCTAACCTCAAAGCGGGCTTATAATATCTGCTTACTTTATAGATTTGAGTATGTTTAAGCAAAGGAAATACTGAAGATCATTATTGCGTAATTTCCGTACGTTGCTTTCATCTTTCGAGAGGGAGGATGGAGGAGACGAGAAAGAAAGCGAGAAAGACAAGTTCAGAGAAAAACTTAACAAAATAAACAAAAAAATGAATAGAACTGGTCGAAGGAAACGAAAGTGAGACGAAGTAACAAAAGTAAGGGAAAAGTAAGGGAAAAGGAATCAATCAAGAGGGACAGGAGGACAAGAATAGAAATGAAAAAGCTAAAGTAAAAGTAAAAGTAAAGTAAAAGTAAAGTAAAAGTAAAGTAAAAGAAGTTGGATTGTGGAGAGGGGTGATAGGCAAACTACGTGGACACAGTGTAGGAGAGAGAGGGGAGAGAAGGGGGATACGAGATGGAGGAATAGAGGAAAGAGATGATGGTGTTGAAGAACAAGTGACGGAAAAGAGGAGAGAAAATGGGAAGAGGAAGGAGAAAATGGAAAAGAGGGAGGTTGGGAACACGACGACCAAAGAGCGTCGAAAAGAGCCAAAATCTTAAACATGATGAAATAAGGAAGGAAAGAAAAAAGGATAAAAACGAGAAGGAGAATAGAGAAATAAGAAACAATGGATAGCAGGAGAAAAAGAAGAAAGGTTTCAAAGAGAATGAAGAAGATGAAACGTGGAAGAAGGTCATTATAAGGAGCATACACCTTGTAGTGAAAGGATGGCGGGAAGGCCGAATCTATTATGGAGTCCCCTCCCTCCGTCAGTCCGTAATCCATTATTGATCCTACTTATGTTTCCCCATAGACACAGTAACTCTATTGCGTTCTGCTTCATCAGATTTATTGAGCATTAATGTGCCTTAATCCTGGCTTCGGGACGAGCACCACCAAAACAGATCATTCGAGCTTTCCCGATTTAGAGCTTATCGATTTTCTACTCCAGTTGGTTAAAAGATCATCTCTTATATTTCACTTAGAATTTTTGTTCACGTTGCTTTGGAATTAATCGGCTTAAACATCTGAGGACTCTATTATCAAACTATTTTCGTAAATTGGATCTTCTTTGCGAGATGTAATTATAAAATGAAAAGGAAACTTAATTAGATGAATCACTCTCGTGGAAATAAGTTGGTTCTACAATTGATAACAAGCTGTTTAAAATCGAATGTCACATTACGTTTTGGGGTATTATTGTATGTATTAAATCTGTTTCCGTACATTGAACCTTTGTTGCGAGTTGCGATCATGCAATGAAAAGGACACTAAATCAGAATATTCCTTTTCTTGAAAATAACCTGGTTTTGTAATTGAGAACAAGCTGTTCAATATCAAATGTCGCGTTACGTTTTGGGGTATTATCTTAGGTATTAAGATATATCATCAAACCATTTCCGCAAATTGAACCTTCGTAGTGCGTTGTGATCATGCAATGACCATGATGACAAGGTTACTTTAAATTATACGATTTCGCTTCGTGAAAACAAGCTGCTTCGATAACTGATGACAAGTTCTTTAATAACGACTGTGAAATACGTCTTTGGGAAAAGGTTGAAATGTTTTTATGTAGGCGAAAGAAATAGTCGAAGATCGTGAAGATCGTGAAGACGAAGCGCTTTTCGTCTTCCTTACATTTACTTGATTAGTGTTCATAGCCTTCATCAGGTATATCTGTAAATACAGCAGCATTTACAATGTGAGATTAGGATAATCATCTATTCATCAATTTATGAATGCTATTGTTGTATTGTCAGTGCTGTTCGCCCACATGCTTGTACCATTATCACGTTGTATAATGTACGATAAAATATGATTGATGTTTAATCATTTTGTACTAACAAACAAAGATTCATTAAATCAATCATCCATTCATTAGTTTTTTCTTTCATTCTTTCAATGATTCATTATGCTATTCTGTAATTATTGTCATAATTCTAGTTATTATTTATTTGATTAGATTAATTAATCGATGCTTTTTTGTTTAATTTAACTGCTCTTTTGTTTATTGAATATGTAATTCATTCATTTATTCTTTTGTCATTCAAAAACATGGCAAATGTAAAAACATGCATCAACAAAAACAGCTTGCAAACATTATGAGTACAGGTACGTGACATCTTCAATAATCTCGTTTTGAGGATATTAAGGAGGAGATAACTGTAATCCCCTTTTACGGAGCTTACCCATCTCCAATCTCCTCCCACCCCTTCATCCCTCTTCATAATCCCCATCAGGTAATATCTTCCTTTCACGAGTCATTAACTCGTCAAACACCACTGACGCATTATGCTTCAATTGATAATCGTGATGATAGCTTAAAGGGATAGTTCACCTTGAAATCAATTTGGTTTCAATAAAAAGAAACACATGAAAGAAGCTTTTCAATGAAGGTTTGACGAAAATCAGTCAAAGGAAAAGAAAGATATTTGATTTTGAAATTTCCATTTTGAGACGTCACGTGCGAGGTGCTCTTCAATATGTTGTATACAAATTACCTAAAATTAATGTTACATAAGTTTGTTACCCTTTGACGGATTTCATCAAACCTTCACTAATATGTTTCTTTCATGTGTCTGCTTTCATTGAAACATAAATAATCTCAGGGTGAAATAGCCCTTTTAAAAGTTCAAAACTCGAATCCAGCTGAAATCTAAACATTGCAAATCTGTCGGGCGCACGTCATGTGAAATGTCATCAATGAATATCATTCTAATACTCCTTTCGATATCTCAATTCTGGCGTCTGAAAGTAAAATGTAGTACCGTGCTGTGAGAATACCGTGTTGGATTGCACAATGTAAGGGACTCGATCAGATGTTAGCTGTACTGCCCTTCTTTGACAAAAGGAAGCATGTAACATTTGAAATTTGTCTCAAACTAAAGGCAAAACCCCTCATAACAGAATAAATTTTATTAATACAGGTATACTGAGTATTTCAGAAGGAACTCCTTTCCATTTTTTTACAGTCCTAAACTGCAAAAAGTATGATTAAAAGTATCTCCTGTCTTTTAATTAGGAAAATATGAAATGGGTGCAAGTTGTCACTTGCTTCTTTTTGTCAGACTAGGGCAGTTACTTATAGGAACGTTTCTTGTCAAAGTAGCAAATTGTATCACTACTAGCTACAAGTTGCATTGTGCAGCTGAGCTTGAGAGGCACATTACAAACAAAAAACATGTTTTTTTTTTCATTTTATTTGAAACTTAGGTCTCGTGACAGTATCACAATCGTGACAACACACACACCAGATCTATTCGGTGTTTAACAACTGTCGACACTTTTGGAATATAATCACAAATTAGTTACAGCTCGGATCAAGGTCAAATTTTCACATCTTAAGGTTGAAGGATGATCTGAATGAATTTTCTGATACACACAATATTAAAGGTCCAACATTGTCAGAAAGTGAAAATGTGCGTATCGATAATTCAAAGCACACAGCGCGCGATGTGTGTGCGTTTTCTGAGCGCGACCGCAAACGATAAGACTCGGCCTATATGTTGAACAGCGACTGGGCAGTGACCTCTGCGAGTGATGCTGAAAAAGTACATCGGTGAGGCGATGGAACCTAATTCTAAGACTTCCTAATCCCTTGTTCCTTCTTTTTCATCTTCCTTTCTCCGGCGAACGTGGCGGGAGAAGAGTAACTTGTGATTTACAGCGATATCGATTCGATATAATCAATACCCATTATCATAAGTGTCGGCAGAGCTTGTTACGCGATGAGACCGCTGTTCATCTATCGCGTGTCTCTCTGTCTGTCTGTCTTCCTCCTTATCTCTTAACCCCCCCTCTCTTTATGTTTATCATTTTTTTGTTTACCAAAGTAGACTAGCCCCACCAAGAGTACGGGCTAACCCCGTAATTGCGGTGCCAAACCATGAAATCCGGGGCTAAGAACTCCAGTGTATGTAAACAGACACAAAAAATAAGAAAAAGCGGTGCTAAGCTCGCAAGGTGAAAACACAGTAACCAATCAGATGATGTCGGACGGGCGAGTGACCTTGATGCGGAGTGCAAGACGTAGCCTAAATGCACTCATAGCTATCGAGAAAGTCCGGGACTAACAATTTCGAGTGGGAACATCGTGGATTTCCTCAGCCGGTTTAAGGACTAGTACGGGGCTAAGAAATACCAGTGTAAAAAGCTTCAAAAATTGTTCGGAGTTGAAGATAGGACGGGGCTAAAGATAGTACGGGGTTACGGATAGTACGGGGCTAAGGATATGACGAGGCTAAGGATAGTCCGGGGCTAAGAAAACCCAATGTAAACAGGTTATAAGCGTTCTTTATCCTTATCCTTCTCCCACAAGCCTGGCATCATCAGTACATGCACCCATCGACGCCTCATCGGCAACATGTTGTCACGTACTGATAAGGAGGCCCTCAGACCCATCTGCGTGCAATATGTGGCAAGCCAGAATTGGCGCCATTAAATTTAATCAAGAAAATTTGTCACAGGATCTGCGCTTAATACGATGCTATGTCGCTCACACATGATGGCGTGGTTGTGTGTGTTTGTACATATATACATGCATTCTGTGCGTGTGTGTGTATACATATAGGCCTACCTGCATTATAAACACGATCGTCAACATGTTAGATATGTGTTTGCACTTTACTTGAGAGTATTATTTTGTATTAATGTGATATTTCCTTTGGTGAAATTATGAATAAAAAAAAACAAATTTACTATGTGTAGGTTTAAAAGTTTGCAATTTGGTTGTATGTGTGTACAATTATGTGTATGTTTCACGTATGCATGTGTGCGTTTGTGCGTGTTAATAATATACACATGCACACACGCACACATGCGTATTATATATCTATTTATATAAAGTGTGTGTATGTGTTTATAGACTTACGTGTATGTGTGTGTTTGTCTGTGCGTGTGTATATAGATATGTATGTGTGGTTATGTGTATGCGTGCATGCATGTGTGTGTGTGTGTGTGTGTGTGTGTGTGTGTGTGTGTATGTATGTGTGTGTATGTGTGTGTTTGTGTGTATGTCTTTGATGTATGAGGAGGGTTGATAAGATTATGGACCAATTTAGCCCAAGATCGTCGCGGGGGGTGGGCAGGGAGTGCGATAACCTTCATCGGTACCCGACCGATTTATCGCCTAGCGTGGCTTCCAGGCTGTTGGGCATATTTTATTCCAAAGAACCATATTACATAAACGGGTCTGGCTGCAGTAGACTAATCATTCTCATTCCTTCACTTTTTAAGGGTGGGGGTGGTGGGCGGAGGGAGAAAAGATAAGATTGAAAGAATAACTAGTCATGTTAAAACCAGACCCCATTCTTTAAGTTTGAATTATAAATGTTCAAACGCATGGAAGCCAGGCTATGCTAGTCGCGACCTACTAGTATTTTGCAGGGAATTATTACATCGCACTACAAAAAGGAGGTGTTTTTTTTTTTATCAAGGATGTGGAAGATATTCCAATTTAGCACCAGCAGATGTTGTCGTAGACATAAGCGAGATTTGGTCTAACTACATTTGGTCCATTATCACTTGGTCTAAACCCATATCGGCTAAAAATCATTTGGTCTCAATGCCATTTGGTCTAATCACAATTTCGTCTAATATTCATTACGTCTAATAATCATACTGGTGCATATTTACAGTTCAGAAATGCCACAATACACAGTTCACTCCTTTTCTGCCAGACTCCATACTGCCCTATGGGAATGGTGTGTATTACCAGTGGGAAAAATTCCTCAATTGTGTGTAACGACTAACAGAGCCCATCTGGCCCCGTTGCAAAAAAATAAATATTAATGGTAACTCTGCCATAAGTGGCAACTACAGCCGATCAAATTCAAGGTTTCCATAGAAGTTGCAATTGGTAGCAAAGATACCGTCAATGGTACGTTTTATGCAACAGGGTCCTGGTCTTCCGGTTCAACTATTGTTATTTCAAGGGGTGACATACCCGTATAAACAATGCCGCGTCTTCTCGCTCAACCATGAAATATCGCCGCAGATGGGGCGTGATGAAACATGTTGTAGACACTCCGTTTCCATAAGTCCTCGAAATAGTACAAATAGTGATGACAGTCAGGTCCGCCAGTGATTGAGCGTCCCTTGTCCTTGTTATATCACTACATGCATGACATGATCGCCCGTCAGATTCCATATTTGGGCAAAATATTCCCGATGAGAAGATTGTTGAGACATGAGAGACGTAATAATGTTTCAAGGAAGTCTTCCAGGTTCTTCAGTGGAAAGTTCTAACCCAACTTGAAAAATAGATTCAAGTTCTTATAAGACTAGTCCCTTAATCATTATCCTTCTCTGTAAGAATGGTGTGTATTGCCACTACGAAAATAACTCAATGGGGCATAAAGAGTTAACTCCTTCTCTGCCAGACTCCATACTGCCCTGTGGGAATGGTGTGTATTGCCAGTACGAAAATACCTGAATGGCGCATAAAGAGTTCACGCGAGAGCCATCTACATTATGTACTTACACACACACAAACCCACAAACACACAAACACACACACACATACACACACATACACACACAAACACACATACACACACAAACAAACACACATACACACACAAACACACACAAACAAACACACACACACGCACGCACGCACACACACACACACACACACACACACACACACACACATTTTAGAAGCGTTGTGCCTGGCACAGGACGGGTTCATTATAGTGAGAATGAGAAGAATGTCGCCCTCATCGCCCTGAATAATGTCCGCATTTGCCACGTGATTATTTGATAGGTAACACGACTAGCTGTGTTGGTGGCATAAATAAATCAAAACCGAGACCGGATTTTCTGGGTACTTGGATATATATAAACTGATCTCATGCCTTACAGGGATAGTTCACCCAGAAAATCCATCAAAGAATAAGAAAATTAAATTGTTTTTGGAATTTCAATTTTGTGACGTCACATGCGAGGTGCTCTCTCATAATGTGTGTAGTATAGGCCTAACCACATAAATTGCTATTTTTCTGTTTTTGTCAACGAAATGTTCTTTTTTCATACATGTGCATCAAAACGGTTTTCTGAACAAATGCACGGGTAAGAGAATGCATTTTTTTTTTTTTTTTTTAGAAAATGCACATTTTCTAACAAAAACAAACAAATTGTACACATCATATGGGAGGGCACCTCGCACGTGATGTCACAAAATCGAAAATGTAAAAGATCATAACTTCCTTATCCTTTGACGGATTTTCATCAAACCTTCGCTAATATGTTTTTTCATGTTTCTGCTTTTATTGAAACATAGTTTCAGGAACCTTTCCAGGAAAAGTGAAAGACTATCCAGGTTTACGCTCGAAACACATCGCTTCGTAGCGACCATAGACTCCATTCATATCTTGTATTGCACCGGCCATCTGCGCACTGCTCGCGTCAACGCATTCCTGTGGTGCGGAGAGCCGTGATGTCCGCTATTGCCATTCCGGATCTCTAGGCTACGGGACAGCTGAGTTTTAGACGACCCGTCCAAAAATCTGAACTCGAAATCTATCGATCAATATAATTCCGTTTAAAGTCAGTATCCAGTTATCATGGTTATAATATTGCGAGGAAAATTACTTGTACAGTGTTTCCTTCCATTTTCCGTGCTATTTACACAATTCAATTTCTAGATCAGCAAAAAGGCCGACACTGTCTTTAAGATGGTTGATGGTCGGATTGAAAGACAGAGCAGCACAGACAATTAGGATGAGCAGAATGTTTCGTCCTCGACAGTAATGGTTGTCATGCGTATGCGCCAGGATTAAAGACAGGGTCTCTCACGTGCAAAAGTCATGAAACTCGACAGGAATCAGTAGTATACCCTAACGAGAACGTGTATGAAATCTCACCGTCATGGCTTCAAGACCATTGTCAGGGAATGAGAAAATAATTATCCTTGTTTACGTTTGAAACGCACCGACTATATTCTTCATTTATAACCCTTTTGTCACTGTCAATGAGGAATGCGGGACATTGCTCCCATTGTTTCATGACGTTGTAAAATGGAAACCCTACCTTTGAGGACGTGGATGGTCGCTTATTTGAAAGACAGATCAAGAACAGACAATTAGGATGCGAAGAATGTTTGCCCTCGAGATGGTCGTCAAGTACATTGCGGTATTAACCCCTTCTCTGCCAGACGCCATACTGACCTATGGGAATGGTGTGTATTACCAGTGCAAAGATACCTCAATGGCGCATAGATAGTTAATGTGTTTCTGTCATATCTGTTTATCATTATAATCGCTCCGCATCGTCGCCAATGGTGGTATGATACGTCAAGACTGAGCTTCATTTTGTCTCTGGTATTTGGTTCGATTCAAATCAACTCATTCCTTAAGAGAGAGAGCATGATTGTTTGAAAGGTAGACATGGTAGAGTGAACGAATATGATGAGAGAAATGTGTTTCATGTTCGTCGAAGTTTCCATGCACACCAACATATTAAATAAGCTTTCCAACGATACCCAATTTAAATGATGACATCATCAATTGCATATCTACTTTTACAGATCTGTTTGTATCATAAAGGTGACGTCATGGACGATCATTTTAAAGTAGTCCAGTGGCATAGCTCGATATATTGACAAAATTGTTCATTTCTGTCTAAAAGCACCAACTTTGGCAAGCATGTAGGATTATATATTTTACACAAATTGAAATTTAGATATTAAGCCATCCCGATCTTGCGCAGGAGAGCCATGGCGGCCATTTTGCGGCCATTTTTGAACATGACCACCATGAAAAAGTAGTATCAACCAATATTACAGATAACATTTGAATGACATATAAGGTATCATATTGAGGGTTAATTAAGTTTTAGTTACTATCAGATTTAGCGGCATTTAGAGTGATTTTCATGATACATTTGGGCAAAAAATGTGATTTTTAAGAAATTATCCCTAAAATGTTTTTATAAATTTTCAGAAATTACACATTTTCTTCATAGGCAATAAATTCACCTCCTTCTTCCCTTCTTTGTCGTTGTGCACGCCCGCACGAAAAATGCACTCCGCCAAACCCCGATACATTTGTAACAAACATAATTTAGAATCAATCTTTCGCCGCACATCTTTTATTGCCTGTGCCTTTTTTAAAACTATCAATCAAATTACATAAACAAGTGTTGACGACATGAAGACACTAGCTTGGGCGGGGCTAGAGTTCCAGGAATGCACGAAGAGACATGCTAATGGGCCGATCGCTATATCAGAAGGGCACAAATGGTAGTCGGTAAAAAAAAGGCTTATTGAAATCTAAAACTAAAACGTAATCTTGCGATTTTCTACAATCACATTTTGCCGCATTTTCGATTAATAATATTCAATAACTTTGGTACTACCTTGTAGATAATTTGATTAGCTTTAATATGATACCTTATACATGTTATATGATGAAAACAAATGTTCCATTCAGATTTTGAATGGCGGCCATTTTGCAAAATGGCCTTCATTGCCGCCCTGGGCTAAATTCAAGAGGGATCAATATGTAACTTTGCTTAAATAAATTTACTCTTCATGAAAAACATGTCAAATTTGATGCTTTTAGACAAAGGTGAACAAATTTTCAGCTATGCCACTGGACTAATCCACTGAGACGCCTCTTGAATCCGTCACATTTCTGGGTCATCTTTGGTAGCACTGCTACGAGGAAAAACCTTCTCTAGACTGCAAGAACAAGTATCAGGTATCAATTTAGGCCTAGTGTAACAGTGTCAAGAAAGTGTAAACTTAACTATGTTGTTTTATACTGCTTGAATACCTGAGTACACCTGAGTTTGACATCATCGATTAAAATGGCGTTAAAGGTAAATGGTATTATATTCAACACCATTGTTGTCAAACTCAACACGCTCGGTTTTAATTTGTAAACCAACGATTTTATGGTGTTAATAAAAGATAAATCATATAAGTGGTAAAGATGCGGACTGAACTGCAGAAACACTTACTAACCTTCAATTGTCCATACCGCATTTAAGGAAAAGCACCATTCGAATTCATTTTAGAGTCATGTCCGCGTCCGGTCTAGGGTTTTAGTGTACGGCTCTGGGAGCGAACGTGATGTCACTGGGCGATGCATTATGGGAGAATTATTCTTACTTTCGTATCAGTATCCGTGTTATCTCGTCCTACCTCGCAATCGCCCCTGCGACAAATCGGCACCTACTTGGTGGTATGACGCCCCGAGCCTTGCGATGATGCACAGGATAAATATGTGACTGAAGTGGGGTGTAAACATCGCGGAGAGCGGGATGAAAGTGTGTCTGGGTTTAGGCGGAGGGT